>JAVSBS010011262.1:0-61837 GCA_033124195.1 Coracias cyanogaster
TTAGGTTCTCTCCTTTTACCTGGTGGCAAGGGAGGAGGGGCTCCTCTCCTTCTAATGGAGCCTCCACCTGCTGCCCTACCCTCGAGGGTGGTAGGGCCTGACTCCACCAGTCTATCTCCCTCTCACACTCCCGTATTGTTCTCAGCCTTTCAACCTCCTCCTTCAGCTCAGCCCCCAGGCTGAGCAGATCACTCCCCTGGTCACACCGCACTCAGGGGTTCTCTCCGCCACTCTCCCCAGCAGTGCCAGGCTCCGGCACACTCTGCAGCCGGACACCTGGTCGCCACATTCTTTCTCGCTGGAGCTTTTGCCCGGGTCGCCACCAGGCTTCCTCCTGCCCTTACGACCGACTGCTCCCACTGTAGCACTACGACCCCTCCTCTCAACCTCGCGGGGCGGCCGCTCTCCGGGGCCGCGGCTCCGCCCGCGGCTCTCGCGAGAGCGGCTGGTCCCGCGCGGGGCTGCTCCCCTGCGCGCGCCTCCCGCCAGCGGGAACCCCTTTGGATCTGCCGGTCCGGCGGCAGAGCCGTCTCGCCGTTCGCGCTCTGAGGGTGACGGCCGCTAATGGAGCTCACTCTCGTCTTTCAAGCTGGAGGCGGGGGTGGTAAACATCTCATTAAGAGGTGTTTACACCTCGTTTAAGTTCTGCCGCTGGTGGCTCCACCCGCGCCACCCTCAGCAGCTGACTCAGCACAGGGAAGCTGCTTCACCCGGCTTCAAAAAGCCCACAAAAGAGCCTTTTTTCTGGCACTTTTTGCCTCCAATCCCTTCCCCAGTGCGGGCTTACCTGCCACTGGAGCTGGTCTCCTCAGCGAGAAGATGAAACAGAAAGACTCTTAGCCAAAAAAAGCATGCCGAAGGACTTTTAAATCACAGTCATTTCTGAGGAAAAGGTTTATTTAGAAATCTGTCTCTCTGCATTGGTCCTGAAAGCTCAGTCTTAAACACAATACTGAACTACCTCAGCGTCCTGTGCCAAAACTTGTGAAAACTGATAAGCCTCAGCACTTTCGCAGCTCTGCTTCCTATGGAGAGACTTCATATGGGAGACTTCAGAGTAACTTAGGTGGTCTCTTGAGACTGAGGAGACTCAAGTATTTATCCTGGATCTGCCACTAATCCACTTTAAGAAAGCTAAACCCACCTCTTCTGGTTACTTAAATGTCAGGTTCCACAGCATCTGGTTGAGATTGTCATAGCAGGAGGCATCTGAGTACACTTCCCAGGACGCTGAAACTCCTAAGTGAACCGGGCTCAACTGCCTCCTCTTGACCTGTCACAGAGGGCATCTGGACTTTAGGGAGGTGCTGGCTCACCAATTTGTGCAGGGTCTTTATGCTGCTGCTTACATGTGGTCCTTGTTTTGCCTGTGCAGTATCTGCACTGTTAGAAGCTGGTTGTCTGCATATGCAGCTGACATTTTCCTTTACTTATTTCAACACCTGCTATATAACATGCAGGAAGGCATAACATTTTTTCCCCCCAAATTAAGAAAAATTGTCTTTTTTTGCACTGAGAGGAATATGCTGGTGGCTGAATATAGTGAAACAGATCAATAATCCTAAAATCTACTGCACATTTTTAAAAATCTTGTTGATTTTTAATATGCAACTAGCAAAATATTACTCTTATGAGGTATTTCTATATATCGTTTTATGCCCTGCAGATCTAATATCATTTTATATCACCATGGGTTAAAATGTACACTGCCAAAGAGGAAAGACTATTCTTTTCTTTCAGACTCATCACAAATATGTAGTTTATTAAATGTGCTTCTTTTCTTTCCCTATACAAAAGTACAGCTTACCTGTTAAGTAACTGTATTTGTATGGAAGTGTTCTGATTTCAGTACATGGATATTCCTTTTCTAGTCCTTTCCTTGTGCTGCTTGTCACAGCAGAGAACTAAAGTATCATCTTTGCCTGTAGGAGCAAAAATAAATGTGATTAGGATATTGATTTAAGACCAGGAAAATTCCAGATTCCACTCTACTGTATAAAAAGCATGCAGTTTGGAAGAAGGCATTGCAGCTTGCAGATCGGTCTGGTACAGCAATAATATCACCGATAGAAATACTCAGATCAGAGCAATCTTTTAGATTTCTCTTGGATATTTGGAAACAGCTAAAACTTACGTAAAATACAATAAATCTTCCACTTCAGATCAGTATATTATTTCCATGAGAATTGTATTTAATTATCTTTCTTGAAATATCATGCATTACAGAGACAAAATATACCTTCCATATCTCTAAGAACACATAGTATGCCTAACTGTTAACAAAAAAAGGTATTTAAAACAACCCAGGTATTCTTTTGTTTTCTGATCCCTTTCACTAAGGAACTTATTCAAAAGATTTTCATGGTGAAAACTCTTAACAAAAATTAAGTTAATTGGATAATATTATGAGATAGGAAATAATTTTTGTTTCAATCATTTTACAAGAAAGGAAGAATAACATATATTAACATTAATATATGTTAATAATTATGAACTTACAGAATTTTACTTCAGGAAATTGCCATTAAGAGGAGAGTATTAGGAAAGAAAGAAAACTAACATGAAATGTTCCCTCCTTTCCTTCTCTATCTCCTTGAACAGTAAGATTCCCCATTTTACTGACACTCAAGGAAGGCTGTTACCTTGTCCAAAATAAAAGAAAGCATTGACAACAAAAGAAAAAATAAGGGATTATCGAGCATGCCTTGATGGAACACAGTGGTTTTGAGTACCTAGGAAACCTACGAATAGCAAGGGATGTAGAAGTGTTGTGACATTAGCCTGTCAAATATTTCAGTATTAAAGTTCTTGTTAGAGACTGATCAATAGTGGAGCCCTCCCTCTGTGGAGCTGTATGTAATTTTCTGAATAACTAATTTATCCGTGGAAGCGTTTGCACATCCTGAACATTTATAAGCTTGCATTACAGAGAGTTTTTCTCTGCATATTGCAGAGAAAAAGTCAGGCTTCTGCAGGGACGGTACCCAGGGGTTTGGAGAGCATTGCTGGTGTCAGGCTGTTTGCAAATAAACCCAGAGAGGTCAACTGCAATTTTTTTTTTTAAAATATAATTCTTTCCCACAAAACTGCTTTTTGCTGCACTATTTCTTGGTAATGAGGAAGATTTTAATCATAAAAATACTGCAAAAAATATTTGTATCATTATTTTCATTTATTGAATGTCACTGTCGTCTAATATAGGTGGAGATACAATCGCATATATCTTAATACAGGGAAAAAACACCTAATGGATATGCAATGGTTTGTGGGCAGACTGTATACTGAAGCTAATTTGTAAAACATATTTGGTTGACATCTGCAAAAAAAAATTAAATGTCTATATACCATGACCAGAAATAAAAACAGGCTAGGAGCCGAATAGTTTTCACAGCAAATCAAGAGATTGTTTGAAGATAATTTCCTTCTTTCAAAAAATACCATATATTCTGTTCTTTAAGGAAAGGAGCCATTCCTATAGAAAGCTATAATCTGGAAAACTCACGGTTAAGAAACTATACTACTTTCTCAGAAGCTGGAAGAAATCAATATAAGTGTATGAAGAGTATCTGAGAAGGTGTATCTTAAAGACTTTTCCCAAAATGGAAGGCATCTGGGGAAAAATCTGTCTTTTCCTTTTAGCTGCCAATGGAATTCGTTCTGACTTAAAAAAATCTATGATAATATGTCTTACAATACACACTTCCAGTCCATAGATCAACAGTGAGTAATGGTTTGTGCTAACTAGGAATGTGCTAATAATATTGCTTTTTTAAAAAAAAAACCTACCAAGCAAGCTGTTCACCACAGCATATACCATAGTAATGAGTGTGTTCTCAGTATAGCACCACCTCAGTGGGAAGAGAGATTGCTATAAAGAGGCTGTCCTTGGTATGCTGAAAGGAATAAGAATGGGTGGACTGTATATAAAAGGATGTTACAAGTTGTAGATGTTTGTCTGAAGATAGCTTCAGGTGGAGGGATTCTAAATTAATAGTAGATGTGTTTGTTTTGTTGGCTTGTGGGCTAGTGGAGGTGGGAAATCTGAAAGTGTATCTGGCAGATAAAGGAAACATCAAATTTTTAAGGGAGTCTGTGGAAGCTGTCTAGTTCCTGTATTTATAGAAGCCTCTATCTTATCTTTCCAAAAGTAACTCAGAGGCAATTAACTGAGAAGAATTTGACATAAAATGACACAGTGGTTGCTTTTATTTCCCCAGTTAATCAGTGGATTACCACTTTCGAGAATGCCATGCACTTACCTGCCACACCTCATTTGCTTTGCTCTTCTTTCTTTAGCTGAACTCCACCATGATTCCTTTCATTTCCTTTCCTTTTCATAACTGTTTTTTTGTCTTTAGCCATAAAATATTTGTGTAAGAATAATTCACAGAGGTGTGAAATAAAGTTGATTTGAATGGCACAAGTTCTCTTACAGCTTTGAGGATTACATGTGTTAGAGCTGTCCTCCGACCTTCAAAGTTTCTCAAGCAACCAGAAGTCATTAACTTCAACAGGAGCCTAAGACCTGAATATTTTGGAATGGAGGTTGACAGACTTGCTTGAGTTCAAAGAGATGTTCAGCAGCAGAGAAAAGGATTCACCACAAATTTTGGAAGGATTGCTGAACAAAAATTCATCCCTTTCTCTTCATGTAGATGGGTAGAAAAGTCAGAGGATAAATCTGGGTGATAGGTATTTGACATTACCCACGGTTGAGGACGGTTGCACTGACGCACTGCTGTGTATAAGTAGCTATGAGACTAGGCTTTAGGCTAAGTTAGATACTGCCCGTGGTCATGTTATTGCCAGAGGAGTCCTGGGCTGACTCGATGTTACTGGCATGCCGAGAGTAGTTAGTAAGCTAGCAAAACACCAAGGTTCATTTGTCATCTCAGTTCACAAGCCTTGACAGACAAAGCAATAGTCATCTAATTTTAGACATCTATATTAAAAACATCTGTATCAGAGTTAATTATTCTGAATATTTTTAAAGGCAATGGAGGGGGAAAGGCACTTCTAAATGACACATCTAATGGTTTTAGACATCTGCCTTGAAGCGAGAGGTAATCTATTTCTCTCCACTAGCTGTGAAGAATCTAGACGACTAGCTTATGTTTTGTACCACTAGACTTCATCAGGTGAATATTTGCCTAGATGCCTACTTCAGACTGCTTGGTGCCTGAAATTCACCCTGTGTGTACAGTGTGGCAGTTCCTTCCTCGAGTGAGGCTGCGTGTTTACCCAGGATCAGCCCAAGAGGGGCTTCAATATTCAGGATACAGAGACACGGGTGCATGAAATAAATTCAAAGTGGAAACACAGTATTTGCTCTGAAGATAGTGCTGACAATTATCATATCTTATATTGAAGATATAACTGGAGTATTAAGAGTGAACCTTCAGACATCGTTAAAATGAACTATGCATAGCTGATTTGCACAGAAACAAGACAAAGGTCTTAAAGCTTTAATCTATTTTTAAGCTTTCTTGTATTTTAGGATTATTTATAGCCAGAATGTGTTTTAACAAATCATAGAATCACAGTGTGGTTGATACAGGAATGGACCTTTCAGGATCATCTAGTCTAACCTTCCCTGCTCAAAGCAGATAGCGCAGGGCTGTGTCTGCTTGAATTTTTAATACCTCCAAGCATGGAGACTTGACAACATCACTGGGAACCCTGTTTGGACACCCACACAATAAAAAGGGTACTTTATGTTTTAATTGAATTTTCTTATTTCAATTCATGTCCATTGTCTCTTGTCCTGTCATTGGGCACCTCTGAGAAGAGTCTGGTTCCCTCTTTACAACCTTTCAAGTGATAATCTATTTATATATGTTGACAAAAATATTTTTCAAGACTGAGCAACCCTAGGTCTCTCAGCCTTTCCTCATATGACAGATGGTCCAGTCCCTTAATCATCTTTGTGGCCTTTTGCTGCATTTGCTTTAGTATGTCCATATCTGTTGTTTACTGTGGAGCCAGACCAGCACTGGGCCCAGATCCCCAAATGGGGAGAAGGATCATCTCCTTTGACCTGCTAGCAACACTGCCTAATGCCACCCAGGGGGTTATTGGCCTGCTTTACCGCATGGGTACCTTGCTGGCTGGTGGTCAACATGTTGTCTACCAGCACATCATGTAAAGTTCTTGTGAGGAGAGAAATGGAGAAGCCATCACATGCAATAGACATTAATTGCATGAATGTATCTCTGGGAACTTCAGAATTTGTGATGGCTCTTTTATAAATCCATAGAGACAACAGGAACCCTATAACCCTGTAACACCAAGATCCAGCATGCACTGTATATTTTCTACAATTTATCTTGAATCAGTGTGGATCAAGCTTTTAAAATTATTTATTTATTATATATTATATAAAACCCAAGATATTGATAAGTACATTTATTGGAAGATTATTTTAACTTAGAAGAGGTTTTTTCTTTGCTCCTGCAGAAATGTTTGTATTTACTGGCATGGCAGATTCCCTGCCCTAGGATCTCCCATGTCAAAAGTGCTAACGTGTTTTTCCTTTCATAAACTTGGTTGGACGGGTGAGACTAAGTCAGCAAGTGAGGCAAGAGATGACACAACACAGAAAGCTCAAAATCCATCCCAAAGTCAGAAAGGACATTAGGTATCATTTGCAACGCTAAGGACGGTTGCTTTTAAAGGATGCTCGTATCTTACAATTTTCTTTTCCCAGAAGTCCCTAATGCCCATTAACACAGCTTTTCCCCAGCTAGAATTGAGTGCGTTAATCACAATGCTGACGTTTCTAGCAGCGATATAGTTTTTTCTTCACGTGGCTTTGTTAGGGATTGCTCTACTGAACTCTAGCAGCTGTGCTTAGATAGAACTGAGCTGAAAGAAAAAATGATACTAACGCAGATGGACAGTTCCCTGTGAAGCTGCCTTACTTATTAGCCTAAAAGAAGAAGAAAAATTTTCACTGAAGAGTAAAAGTAACCTAACATACATGTCAGAACAATCCAAGGACAGGCAGCATTCAGAGTTCTTCTAGTGGGAGAGGGTGCTGACATCAGTTAAAACTTGAGGCAAACAGTATTCACAGCATCAGTTGTATTTTAGCCATCAAGATTTTACTTAAGGAGGTACTTAAGAACAACTAGAGGATGTGAAAAAAAATGTAGATGTGGTTCTTTGTGGGATTTTTGGCCAAAGCTTCTACAAAAAACCAACAAAATTGTATTTGAAGATAAGGGCCTGAATAAAGAACAGTGTAATAGTCACGCATTGTCACAGAACTTGTGCAGCCAACAGATAGAAAAGAAAAAATGCTCATTGTTTTTGTACCTATGGGATCACTTTCAAGCATTTTAACTCTGAGTTTCTGATTGGACAGGGAGGTCTTCAGTTTTTCTGAAGGAGGCTGTTGTAGTTTAAACCCAGCCAGCAACTAAGCCCCACACAGCTGCTCGCTGGCTCTCCCGTGAAGGGGTGGGGGAGAATCCAAAGAGTGAAAGTGGGAAAACTCATGGGTTGAGATAAAGACAGTTTAATAGGTAAAGCAAAAGCCACACACGTGTGCAGGCTGCTGTAACACTGAAACACATAACCAAACCCCTAACTTATCTGCTTTTCTCACAATAGGCTTTCATTCTGCGGCATTATAGTGCCAACAGGAATATATAAAAGGAGGACGCTTGTACTAACTGTGTATTAATGCTTGGCACAAAGAGGATCTTTCCTCAGAGGGATGTGTATGTGTAATTTTATAATTTTTTTTTTTCCCCCAAGCCTCCTCTGAAAACTGTCGTCTGGCAGTTCTGCCTTGCCTAGAGCCAAGGTGAAAATGAGCACTGTGCCAGCTACCTACTACCAAAGCAGATGAGCAGCAAGAGACCAAGCATTTTCCAGGTACTGTTTTCCAAGGAATTATTCCCAGCGGAGAGCACCGGGATGCCTGTCCATCCTGTGCTTACTGACCTGTGGCTGAGGACAGTTGCCAGCACTGATTCATCTCTAAAATGGATTAACTTTCACAGCTTCTTCATATCACTAGTGCGGGACAGACTGAATGAGGGATGCTGTGAAAGATCAAATGCAGAAAAGAGGCTTTGAAAGGGAGCATTTACCCTTCACTTTACCCTTCCCATAAAATGGAACTGAGTCGGATTTAGGATCCAGAGTCATTTCCAGCTGTCTCCAAGGTCTAAGTATGCAGGAAGAAAACACAAATTTAGCCAGCAGGCATAAAGGATGTTTTGTGTAACCTTATCAAGGGTATCAAAATGCTGACACCCAGGGAGGTGCTGAGTGCTAAAGAGCACCATTCAAACCAGACTGGCATCTAGAAAAATCAAATGCTAGTGTGCCTCATCCATTTCACTATGCAAAGGTAAGCATTTTTTAAAAAAACCAAAATGCAGGACCACATCTTCAGTAACTGTGTTTCAGGCTACTTACATTAATATAGACCAATTTGTACCTGCTGAAGATCTAACTGAGTGTTTGCTATGCCAAGTGTAAAACCACTGCTGTTCTGCATCCAGTGCAAGGGCATTAGCTGTTTTTCCAGGTGCATTTCCATCAGCGTTTCAGCTCAGCTCAGCAGCACGCTTCTTAAGGGTACCTCCTTATCATCACAACGTAGCACACAGATTCAGATTGCAGATGGGGCTCCTAAGCACAGAAACTGTAGTCCTTTAGGAAGACATTACACCAGAATATTATACCATCTCTTAATTTGTGTTAATTGCTACCAGGTATCCAGCCCACAGCACCAGAGCTCGCCTGAAGCAGAGCCACTGGAGGTGTAGAGCATAGATATGAAGTCCATACCATCACTTTGCTTTCATGTTGGGCCTCACAGCTTGCTGATATAGACCCAGCCACTTGCTTTTTGTAAAGCTAAATTTTCTTCAAAATCTTGTTTCAGCAACTTTCTCCTCTCCTCCACAGTGATATCTTGCCTACCGTGCATGCTACATTAATCATTTCCTTGCACTTCTCTAAACGTCTGTCATTAAGTCAAAATCAAACTAAGATAATAATAATACAAAGGTGCCTCCAAACCGTGCAATAAAATAAGTAAACAACAAGTGGGAAAGATCAGCAGCAATGCATAAGGGGTGTGACGAAGCTGAGAGACACAGGGACTAAGCTTCCAGGGACTTGGAAGCTGCTAAGAGAGCAGTTTTACGCTCCAGCCCCAAAGCAAGTACTGTAAAATTCCATTTGAATTTTTTTTTTAGCTGGAAGCTCAAACACTGCCACATGCTGATAGTGATAAATCCAAAGAGGCACAACCTTTGCAAAGCAATTTTTATCAACACTAAGAGGATGCTGCCTCAGCAGCCTGGAAAAGCAGAAAATGTTGAGCTTCCTGTAACGCATATGGTAATTTTTGCTAAATTTTTGATCAAGTGGTGAATTTAGTGCTGTATTATAGAATTTTACAGCTACTTATGTTCACTGCTAATTAAGGAGTGATGTTAAAAAGGCAAAAAAATGTTAATAATATTTAGCCCTTGGGCAGGGTGTTACTCTTCTGAAAGGCCTTTCACACATGAGCCTTGTGCAAGGAGTGCAAAATCACCTTTATCACCTGAGGGAACGACATTGGCAGAGGTCAGCTTGCTACAATGCAATGGCTGTTTGTTAGACACGGATCATTATGTGCCTAAAAAGGCAGAAATACTGATCAACTTCTGATGAAGTCAATGGAAACTATGGCTTCACTGGTGTCTCAAAATGAGACTGCTTTGTATCTGCAACTAGTGCTGGATTTGGTTTCCAGCTTCTGAGATCTGACCCCACAGTTCTGTGAACTGCTGCAGATATTTACACTTTGAACAAAAGGTAGCTATAAAAATCAAGACGCTATTCTTACAATTAGACACACACAAAAAAGGTAAAAAATCAGCTGCGATGTTGGGCTACAATGTGGTTCTATTCAATCTCAGGATTAGCTGATGCTTTGAACTCCTCAACTTGAGAGCAATGTAGGGTTCCACTTCCATATTTATCCCAGAGGATTCTGGCTACATAAGTCTGAAGCATGTGGGCCTAATGCCTGACCGAGCTCCAAAGATTAGGGTTCTGTGCTCCTTTTTCTAAGACTCTCCATTTGGCAAGAGCACACTTTGTTTCTACCTACAGGGCAGTTCCTGCAGAAAATATGATGCTGTAAAATTGTTGAGACAGTGTCTCTCCTTTTACTCACCATCCTTCTAATTGAAACATTTCCCAGGCTGTTGAATAATTTCACTAAAATTCCCTTATATCAAAACTTATCAAGGGCCCCGCATCCTTTAAAAAACTCTCTTTCCCAAAATAAGCATGAAATTCCCTGGCTCTACTGGCCAAACATCAACCTTTTCACATGTTTGAGACCAAGTTTTCTTAATTCCTCCTCCACTTCTTGCTGTCCTTTTTACATTTCCTCACTTTAGGAAGCGAAACAGATCCTGCCTACCTTCAAACTTCTACCACTTCTTCAATCGGGATGTGCAACTCATGTCCTCTATTTTAAGTCTCTCTCCTATCATCCACCCTTGCACATGCGGACTAAGTCCTCAGTCCTATAACCCCTGACATCATCCAAATTCCTGCTGTCCATCCCAGTTCATCAGATCCCTAACACTGATATCTGCATCCTAGTCACAAGTTTAAGTCCCCAGATGGCAAAGCTTCTGCAGAGTGAGCACCAATTAGTTGTAACTTCACTGCTCATTAAATATTATTGCTTTATATTTTTTTTTGCAGATGGAGACAGGGAGGTCAAGGATAAATAATCTGTTAATTTGTAAAATACTTGATGCTTGGCTCACAGGTCAAATTCAATCCCTCCAAACAACTAATTGTGTTGTCTGGGTCACCTGAAGGACACTTGAGAAAAAAGGTGGCAGAGAATGAGCTGGAAGATGGAAGAATTATTCCAGTAAACTTGTCTTTACCATTCCCTTTCCCAGGACTTTCTGCCCTACCTCCCCTGTTTATCTAACTAGAAACGTGTCTGCCAATTGACCAGAAAATTGAGGTCCTTCACAAGACATTATTTACATCTTAGAAGCACTCACTCTGTCTGGTCCCTAGCACATACCTACACAATTGCTAAAACATTGAGCCGCAAAGGCACAATGCCTGCACCTTGAATATAACCGTCTTGTTAGCATTGGTTTAGGACATCAGTATGAAGACTGAGAGTATTTATCAAGAATATCTTGATGGCCTTAGTTATCCCAGAGGCTGTCTCTTTTTCTATATTTTCTTTTACTTTTCAGTCTCCCTTTTTGTGGTATTAGTAAGACTGTAATATGAAAATATTCCTAAGACTGTTTTTGAGTTGAAGAGATGAGGAGAGTGTGATGACAGTTCCTGCCTCAAGAGAGAAAATTGTTTTTGAAGGAGAAAACTTACAGGCAAACTTAAGAAATTCTCACTTGAAGGTATTGCTGATGCTTCATAATGTCGCTGCCACAGTGTCACCGTGGACAAACTATCATCTTACAGGAATCTTGGAGATGTAGGCAGCTGACATTCCAGCAGACTCAGCTCTACATGTCACTGCGGCTTACAGAAACTAACTGCTAGCAAAAAAGAAGGGCTCAATAAGAAGGAAAACACTTTTCAAGTGTGCTTTAGGAAAGAGAACATCTATGAACATAATCAGTTTGGGAGTTATACTAAACAGCTACCAGTGCATAAGAGTGACACTGTTACAAATTGTTTCCCTAGTTATAAATTGGTATAAGAGTGACACTATTTATAAGTTTCCCCAGTTATAAACTGTTTATTCCTTTGTCCAGCGTATGTCAGTCTGTTGTGCACTCGACTTCCAACTAGTGCTGTGTTTTACTTTACATGAGATCTAATTACTGACATAACTGATGACTTAACACCCTACTTCTCTACTTTGTGATAAACTGGATGAATTTAACATCCCAATTTATTAAATCCTGAAATACAGGAGATGACTGCTGCTGTGAGAGTGGAGCCTGGTGAAAACCACAGAGCAGCCATTAGTAATGTATTCAACATGGCTGTGGAGCCACTGCCTGTAGGTAACACCAGATGAATCCTAGAAAATGCTCGGAGTGAGGGACCTGAAAAGGGATGGTCTGTGTTTCTTTTGTGTGGCTGAGAGATTAAAGGCTAATTAAGCATTTACCAGGTCTAGCTCAACTCCCTCTACCTTCAATAGAGTCAGATATATGATGTGCACAGAGTAACCCAGTGAAGTTGGGTCACAGAGTCACCCAAGTTGGAGCTGACCTGTGAATAACTCACAACCTAGCAGAATGTTTTGTTTTTTCTTATTGGCTTCACATTTCAGAGGCAGAACCTGCCCCACCTGTGGCTCTGGCCTCACCCAGGTGGTCATGGTTGGGGTAGTGGGCGGGGCCAGGATTATATTAACCAGGAGCTCATCAGTCAGAGGAGCTTCCTGTTGAGTGTGGTTTCTGTTGGGGCTGGCTGCATCTTGCTGAGCTCCCTTCCATGTGAAGGGTTGTGGAGGGAGCCATCTCTGGCCATTGTGTCCAGCAGGCAATGCTGGCACAACAGTGGGCAGCAGAGGAGCTGGGCCCACAGGAATTTATGGCAGGACTGTCTGAAAGAAGATTTGTGAGGGGCTGCTGCTGAGTTCAGTGTTGGCCTGTGTGATCAGGCAAGTGATGGCAGCATAAAATGACGATGGCTGAACCCGCACAACACCCGGGGTTGTGTTGTCCCTCATCTCATGTGGGGGAGACTAACTTGGATGCTGTAGAATAATTCTGACAGTTAGGTAAAGGGAACCTGTCTTTTCCAGTAAATAATAAAACTTTAAAAAGCTTATAAGCAAAGGACCTTCAGAAAGCTTATCTTATGAACTTCAGTCTTTACTTGAAGAAATAAAGTTGTAAACCAGAGCTGAGAATCTGAAGCTCTAACAGCTAATTTGAGCTACTGAAGAAACTTTAATTCCAGAAAAAAAAAAAAAAAAAAAAAAAAATTGCAATTCAAGCAGTGGGAAACTAAAGTTACAACTGCCAAAACTGAGAGCTCACTTTTCTCTGCACTTATAGATACAAAACTGGATGAATATTTTAGTTCTGCAGAGTCTCAAGAAGCTCAAAAACATGACTACAGTAGGCATGACCCAAACAAAAGAGGGTTTAGAAAGAGGCCAAGAACTTGTAAGCGATGTTTTATGGTCTCCCTGTTAAGCAAGGTAGTTTCTCCACCTTGCTCTCGCTGAACATCACATACAACTTTAGATACCTGAAAGTGGTTTCTGTCAAAGCTGGTTGCTTACACCCTTTTCATAGGCAATGAAGAAGAACTGCTGCTGCCAAAATGTGGTTCTTTTAAACTTATGCTAAACCTATATTGGAAGTAAAGTCCTCTCCAATCACAATCATATTGTGATTGTGGGATAGATCAGATGACTATGACGGCACATAAAAAAAAAGATGAAAATATGGATACCTAAATTCTTGGTTTCTGAGTTAGGGTAGATGAAACCTTTGAGAAGTAACCTTTTCTTGAGGAATAGGTTATGGACTTCCCATAATTAGTACAAATACTTGGTTCCTTTAACATATTGATGCAGCAGGTCAGTATATACTTGCATATTCAAATCCACCACATCATTCTTTGCACTGTCTTTTTCAAGCATTCACAATGCTTTGAAGGGTCAAAATACAGGACTGATGGGGCTCTGAGTCAATTCAAGCTGTCAAACATCCTTCATGTGATATTTTGTTTTTACCCCCCTTGGGTCTGGCTATATTTAGTGACCTTTCTGCATAGATGTTTTGGCTCAGCACTGTGCAAGAAGAATGCTTATGAGGACAGGGAACAGTGTTGCCAGTAAGGTGATGCACCCCAAGACCAGGGAGAAGGGAAGCAAAGATCAGGCCATCCAAGGGATGCAAGGGAGAGGGAAGGTCATTCCATGACTGTCAGGAAACGGGACCCATGGGCTGAGATGGGGAGTCAATGTCAGTCCTAACTCCACTGATCCCAGAGGCCCACCTGCCAGCGCTGACAGTCCATGATGGCTCATTGATTTCAGTTGTGTGGTGAAGCCAAAGCTTGTTTATGCTTCAGTTCTTGTCCCTTGCAATACATTGTCATTTCAGCACTCCCTGTATGAATTCATCTTCATTTTTCCCCTTGTTTGAGAACAAATTAAAGAAAGCAGAACCATGAGCTTAATAAAAACGGTAAACTTTCCCCTCTGGCTGGCAGCACATCTGATAGCAGTCTTAATTTTATAATTTTTTTTTTAGTATTAAAAGACTGCTGTCATCTCCTGCGATTTGTGAGCCCTGTCTGACCAATGAACAGCTTGGAATTTCCTGAACTTACATTTATTATTATTAAATAGAACTTTGCAATGGCAGAGAGTTAATGCTGACACTGAGTGAGGTTTGTGATTTTATTTACTTATTTGATTCTTATTTATGAAGTCTTGGCCAGGTAGTGAAGCTTCTCAGTACTGAAATAAAGCGTCATTAGAATCAAGCAAGGAAGCAAAGTGAAATAAAGGTGATGTGAATGCTGTTCACTTGCTTATTCATTTTAATCGATTTTTTCTTACTGGCTGAAAGCGTCTGTAAAAAGAAGCCAAAAAGAAAAGAGAAAAGTTGAGTTAAGAAGCAGATTTCTTGCAAACCATTAAGAGTTATGTGATCTACAGTATCATTGTTTCCATCAATAGTAACAGCAATTTTTTGCCATGGATTTCAGCAGGAGAGAAGAGAATGACAAGCATGAAAAATCACACCAATAAAACAAATGTCAGCAGTCATAATTAGTGCTTGCCAACTCTCATAATTTCATCAAAGTATAGAAATCACTCATATGCTTAAAGCTCCTGGAATCCCATCATTATGAACAATTTTTCTTTTTTTTTTTTAATTATACTCTGCATGACTGCAGAAGGAAGCTTGCGTCTGTGAATTCCAACAGTTAAAGAAATGAGGCAAGCACACAAATCTGAAATAAGTTGATTTTACACTGATCTTATGAGTTGGTAATGCATTTTGTGTGCTGAAATAATTAACAATCTCTTTTTGAACACCAGGGGCCAGGTCTTCTGGTGATGGAAATTGATCAAATACCATTGATTGCAGTACAGCAGCTGAACTAAGTTGATTTACACAAGTTAAAAATATCCCTGGTGATTAAGAACTGTGAGATTAATGTATATTTTAACAGGATAGATATTCTTGCAATTCTCAAGAATTTTTGCTTTTCATCACATCTGTTTCTCTTCGTGAGTTCTACTTTTCTATGATCTAAGCAAATATCTCCTGAGTTAATTTTTTCTGTCTTCATCTTGTACAGGTAGGAGATTTGTTTCCTTTATGAAAATATGTTAGTGGGGTTTTTTCCCCACTAAGAATCCATATTATTTGTTCTTGAAAAATAGTTCAAAAACCCACAAACAATGAAGTTACCATGTCTCACAAACCTGTTGTCTCTAGGTTGAGGGATCTGAGAAGCTTTCCTAATCTGCTGTGGCAGTGTCAGGTATTTTATACCTTTCCTGTCTGCTCTATCTTCCTGCCCCTTGCAAGAGAAGCAGGAGGAACGTCTTCTATGCCTCAAGCAGGCCACCTTAGCAACTTAGTTGCTTAGCGAATGAAACCGAATTTATGCTCATGTTCTGGGTTGTAAATGCTGCTGCTTCAGGTGAGGACATGTACTTGTGGACATGGTACTGACTTAAGCAAATTAGACTTGATGGAACCTTCACTTCTGGCAATAGTCTCCATACAGGTAGGACCTTACCATGTAGAACACGTGTATCTGCTGGTGGGCCTTAACCTGGCCTGCCAGCAGGTTTGCATTGATTGATGAGTATTTGACAGGAAGAATGAAAACCCCTTCATGGTCTGATTGCTTCCTAATCCTTAAACTGAGCATTAAAATGATCTTTGAGGGACATGAAGGAATGTCCCTGGTGACAGCTACACCCATGCTTTTGCTGGGAAGTGTTTTTTAAGTCATACTAACTTAACTTTATAATTGTGCAAATACGCTTGCAGATTGTTTCCTTTTGATTAGGATCCTTTCTCCCACTTGATTTTGCATTAAAAATTTCTTTTGCCTTTTTAATGTCCACTTAATTTTCATGTTATTTCCTTTCTTCAGCTCTATGTTTTTCTTTCTGTGTTGTATGGATTGTGATTCACTGACATGACACTGGAACAAATTAATGTGATGTGAGTTCACTAGGTATAACTTCTCCCTAAGACAGCCATAGGTAATGCACTTTGTCTTAATTTTGGAAGATGTCAGTGGAATGTTTTCTACATAAATCTGCCATTACTCCTAAGGCAAAGTGTCCTACACAGAAGGAGTAGAAGTATTACTACATTAATTCTGAAACACAGATTAGATTTGACCTTCCTCTCCCAATTTCACCTACAGTTCTCCAACATGAAGTCCCTGTTGGGCTAGAATTTGATGTCCTCTTTGCATAAATTAAGGTTACTAAAAGATGAATTCTTATTTGGATTTATGCCCTTCAGTTCTTGGCCATCCATGGACCTTGACATGAGAAGTGACCAGTTTCTCCTTTTAGCAATCCGTAGTGCTAAAATGGGGTTTAGACTGGTGAAGAGCACAACATGAGCGGTGGCTTTCCCTCTGTGGCTTGGAGCTCTGTCAGATGCCTTTAGTCATACTCATCTCTTGTGTAGCAAAGCACAGCATGTGACACTGTGTTTGTTTTTATTCCCACTTGAAGGAAGCTTTGGATGCAGAAGAAGTGATGGCAGAAGGAATATTTCTTGGCATGCAAAGACTTGTTAAAACTTTTTCATTTGCAGATGCAAGATGCAGAGCTTGAATTTCCAGAATGAAGGTGATATTTTTTCAGCATCTATGGGTGTTGTCTGGTTTTCATTAAAACACTACACAAAACATTGTTAAAACGAAATAGTTTTTAATGGGCTTGTACATTTGTAGCTTTTAAAAGCTTCCTATAATATCAGGACAATAAATAGTGCCAAGATACTAGCTGTGGAAAAAAATTATCCAATTAAGCTAACACATAAAGCTATAGATTTACTGATTTCATAGTGCGACAATGTTTCAGTCAGCATAGAAGCCATGTTATGCTTTTAATATACTCTTCTGGAGTTGCCTTTATGTTCATAGCCCAGGAATGACACCAGCTATCTCTTTTTTTTTTTTCTTGCTTCTGCCAGATTATTCTCATTAACATCACTTATAAATCTATAAAAATGAAAGAGTGCTGCTCCACAGACAGTCGTAGAGCTTGGGAAGTGACAAACAAAGCAGCATTTGCTAAAGAGCAGACTGTCAAGCAGAAGTGACAGACAAGGCCAATTACCATATGCAAATGAGCTAGCATTCATTATATAATTTTTTTAAAGCGCCATATTTGTCAAAAATACTGCTATTCAGGGCTGATTCTCTAGGTGGATGAACGCTGTAGAGTTTCAGTTTTTATAAGCCTCTTTTTAGAACGATAAAATGTGTTTCTGCTCAACTCCATTTTTTCTATGGTGTAACATTTTACTTTTCCCTTTTTCTCCACAGGAAAATGTTGAGTGCTTTTAAAAATAGATAGTTTATTGCTGTTTTGAATCCATACTGGTCCATCTACTCTGTTATTCCTTCCCAAAAAGCTGCATATGCTTCAGGGAAGACACAGGTAACCCTACAAAACAAGAATTTGTCTCATTTTATTTTCTACGCTCCTGAAGTGGAGCCTTTGTCTGGATGAGCTCCAAAGCAATGTCCTAGCTGACTTGAACATGGCCATGGCTTTGTTTGCTACCTTCAAAATGTTGGCCTGGCTGTAACATGTATGATCATTTTTGGTAACAACACATGAAAACATATTGAAATACACTTGCAATTGGTGTGCATTCATCAGCGTTTGAGGAAGAGTAGTCATGTCAGCCACAGTCATCTTCATTTACTTGGTAGTTGTGAGTACCAGCACCACTGACGTCCATCTATGGAGTGGTTGTTCTACATTACCCTTCCATATGGTCACATGAAGCTAAGTGAATTCATGGAAGAATAAAAATATGCAATCCCCTATAGCTTGCCTACATATGGGAGTTATTAGGAAATAAATGAGGAGATGAATTTGAAGTTTGGTAGCTATTTCACACTATATCTGATATAGAGGCTAATATTCTGCATCTCTGAGGGATATTGAGTTAATCTTTGCGGAAGCACTGAGTACTATTTCAAGATTTCTTTCAACAAACTAGATGGGTCTAGTGTTATATTCCTACCATCTCCCTTGTGATGGCCAAGCTATAAACCAGATTGGAAAACTGCCTTCCAGAAAACTAACCCCTAAACACCCAATGGTTCCTCCCAGCTAGGGCCATTATCTTACTTAAGTTGCTATGCCAGTGTATGAACACTGCAACTCACTCAAAGGAAAAGGCAGGGAGGGGAATGGATGACCAAAGGTGGTAGTGAGGAGGGAAAACTGCTTTTTGTGGCACTGCCTTCAGCTGGAAATATCTATGGAAGCCAGATGCAATGTGTAAGAAGGGCAGCGTTGGGAAGGGAAATAAATTATCCATGTCATCTGTTCTGGACATACAGCTCCAGGTGTGCAATCTGGAGGTCCATTGACAGTGGCAGACTCCTCCACAGGAATGTGCAAAACATTTCAATTGGGCTTGTGCTCTGAATGACCTCTTAGGGAAGCTTACTTCTGTCCGTTCACTTAAAGAGCCTCAGCAGATCATACTAAAGTAGATGGTCAGAAAAGCTGTCTTTTTTAATGCTATTTCTTCCTATACAGAGTATTAGTAGCTCTTGTTTAAAAGTTTCTTTTCCCAGTTTGGCTAACATAGCTAATTATCATGGTAACTACCATTCATCATGGCAGTCAAGAGTAAATCTTAGTTGCTGTAAATCCTGTGGAACAGATTAAGATTATTACTGACCCAAACAGTTTATGGACTAAAGAAAGTCAGTGAATGGTTTTCCCAGAGAGAAGGAAGGTAGTTTTCTAGGAATAAGATCTGCTGCCTGGATTCTTGTGGAAAAAGTGCTAACATATTCGCCTCTTGCTCACCATTTCCAGCATTTCTTCAAGCTTTTAGTCTCCAGAGCAGAATTATGAAAGTCGTACATTCTTGTTTGCGGAGCTGCTGTCAGTGCTTTACTAGCAGTGTCCCAGATGAGCATATTTCACTGTATGCAATGGCTGTATTTAGTAAAAGCAATCATGCTGACAGTCTGCATGATGGAAGTCTTAATCTGTGCAGTGTCATGCACTATGCATCACCACAAGGGAATCTCTAGTGACTCATTATTAATGAGAAGGAAGTGGTGACATTATTATTATTATTTATGACTTATCCTGCTCCACAGATGTGTAAGGCACTTTAAAAAACAAATAAAGATGGAATCCCTGCTGAAAACTACGCAGAGCGGCAAGGCACAGTTGGCATCCTCATGATTCCTGCTGCAAAGTGTCTAAAGAAAGAAGGTTGGGCAGCATCAAGGGCAGTCTCATATTCCAGTGCTGTCAAAGAGATCAGGGTAAATGGAGAGCAATCAACACTGTAGCCCCTTGAATAGGCTTAATTCTACTTATTATTTCTATTACATAGTGTTCCAGATCCTCCAGATTCCTCATCCTGGATTAGGACTTCATGCACAAATGGTGTGAAGCCCACTTTTCCCACCGATGCAAACTGTGAGGCAACTGCGTTATTTCCCTACACCACAGAATGCAGGAAAACAAGGAATGTGTTTACTTTATCTCACTCTCTTTACTCGCCACTGTATATTTTAAGGGGGAAAAAAAGCATTGTATGGAATGACAATGGAAGGAGGAAAAAAATATGCAGCGGTGATCTATATGCAGATATTATTCTGAAAACTAAGAGTGAAATAAAAGTTTATTGTTATTAATAAAAAGCATCACTTCTTAATTTTTTTTTATATTGCTGTATTTCCCTCTTTTATAAGTCTGTAGTGTCAGAAGGCCCTAGTCTCGGTTAAAGGCAGTGACAGAAGGACATGAAGTATATGTATGGGACACGAGCCTTTCAATTTCTGCTAAATTTTTGTGTTTAAAAAAGAAAAAAATAAATCTAGTCAGCATGCCCAAACTGTTGATCTCCCCAGTTATAGTTTGGGTTTTTTTTCACTTTCCCCTCTGCTTGATCACCTGCCCCAACTGTCAGCTTCCTCATGTTGTGGCTACCAATAAACGTCCTATCTTGAACCAGTATCAGATCTATGGCAAAGTGCCTTGAGGCTGAACTGGTATGTCCCAAAGTAAAAACAGGCTCTGAAACAGCAGCTCAAGAGTTGCTTACACGTGCCTCATTTTTTCATATCCTTCATGACCAAAGCCTGTTGTTTCCATCTGACTAATATACTAGCCTCAGTCTGAATGCATATGCACCCTTAAAGTGCTGGGGCCTGAGTTGTTGGCCCCAGGTTGGAGCTGACCTGTGGATGAGTCACAACCTAGCAGAATGTTTTGTTTGCCTACTGGCTTCATGTGTCAGAGGCAGAACCTGGCCCAGCTGTGTCTCTGTGGCTCTGCCCTCACCCAGGTGGTTGTGGTTGGGGTAGTGGGCGGGGCCAAGGCTATATCAACCAGGAACCAATCAATTGGAGGGGCTTCCTGTGGGGTATGACTTCTGTTGGGGCTGTCTGGATCTTGCTGAGCTCTTGTGGTGGTGTCCTTCCATGTGAAGGGCCACTGAGGGAGCCACCTCTGTCCATTTTGTCCAGCAGGTGATGCTGGCACCACAGTGGGCAGCAGAGGAGCTGGGCCCACAGAACCTATAGCAGGCCTGTCTGAAAGAAGACTTGAGAGGGGATGTTGCTGAGTTCAGTGTTGGCCTGTGTGATCAGGCAAGCGATGGCAGCATAAAATGATGAGATGGCTGAATCAGCACAACAACCTTCCATCAGCACTAGCTGTGGTGGGTCAACCTTGGCGGAGCACCAGGAGCCCACCAAGCTGCTCTATCACCCTCTCCTTTTCCTTCTCCCTCCTCAGGAGAGCAAAAGGGGAAGGAAAACAAGATAGGAAAAAAAAAAACCCCTTGTGAGTAAAACAAGAGCAGCTTACTGGTAACAAAGCAAGCAAAGCAAATCCACATGTGGAAGCAAACTAAAAGATTTATTCTCTACTTCCCATCAACAGGTGATGTCTGGCCCCTTCCTGGGAAGCAGGGCTCCAAAACGGTTGCTCCGGAGGACAAAGGAAGGGACCTCTCCTCCTCCTTTTTCCTAGTTTTATAGTTGAGCTGATGTCATATGGTATGGAATATCCCTTTGGTTGGTTATGGTCAGCTGCCCTGGTTGTGTCCCCTCCCAAGATCTTGCCCTTCCATCCCACTGGGGGAAATGTTGGGAAGAGCCCTGGTGCTGTGCAAGCACTGCTCAGCAGTAGTCACAACACGACTGTGTTACCAACACCCTTCTAGCTCCCAGCACAAAACGCTGCACCCATGAGAGCTGCTGTGGGGAAAACCAGCTCAGCCAGACCCACTACACTTGCAGAAAGGGCTGAAAATAATTCAGGGGTAAAAACAATGTGAAAGAAATGTGACAAAAGATCAAGATCTTTGTTAGTACTGACTAGTGGTTTGGCATATGTCATGTGACCTGTGGGATCAGTGGCTGTTCCAGAAATGTTGTTGGATGGGAGAAAGCTTCAAAATGAGATCTTCAAGTCCTCAACTTATTTCCTTGTGTGGTTCAATAGGGGGAAAAGTTAGCTGGTGTTCATAGCTACAAAATGTAAACATTTATTCAGTCAAGTCTTAACTGAATGTCCTACTTGATCTTAAAAAGTCACTCAGAATTGGCTTGACTCCATTCAGTTTCCAAGAACACTTTGAGCTAACACCCCTCTCCATCCCAATTTTAGCTTCTTATAATATATATGCTATGGCTCTGTCTTTATTTTATTGCTTTTTATGTGATGTTACAGAACAGCTTGCAAAACATCTGGCAGTAATTGTTTTTTGAGGATATATATCATTTTACATGAGGAACTTTCAGAGACATTAGTAAGTTTTGGATAAAAGTCATTGTCAAAGTACAGACCTTTGCACTACTGTTATAAGAGGAATTTCCTCATGAAACCAAAATCTTGAATAGGTTAGTTATGGGGTTTTTTTTTTTGCTTGCCAGCAAAAATGATGGTTATAAAGTGTTGGTTCTAATTTTGCCCTATCTGTAACTTTGTTCATAGCCTAAGTTTGTTCTGGATCTGGATGAAGGAAGGATGCTATTTTCAACAGCACATATCCACTAAAAGCATCACATCAAATAGTTCAAGGGAGTAAAGTTTTACTGAGCTTGGTGAAGATGTGCTGATCTGTTGCTATGGCCTAACAACCACTTCTGGGCAATGTAATAAAACTGCATATATTTAAATCATACTATAGTACATAGTAGGTACTAAAAATAGTGTAACTGTTTCATAAACCCAACGAAAAACTGTGTTAAGAATGCCTCAAAGCTACAGGAGAACCAGTGGGTTTCTGGAGTGAGGAAAAAGCATGGGCATTACTTTTATGGCAATATTACAGAAAAATGTGGAATTAAGCTGATGGAATAAAAAGTTTGCAGTTATACAGTATATTTATTTAATAAATGAAACAGAACTCTTTCTGTAAATCTTTCAGATATTACAGACTAGCTTGTGTTAAAAGAAGGATTATTTGGATGCAACTAACTTTCTAGTTGTACTCGTATCCAGAATTGTCCCCTCTTCCAGTATGTGAGACAAGACAGTGTTTATTTGATGTATTCAAGCCTCAGTGATATGAAATGACATTTCAGTTGGTCTAGACCTTGCATCTTAAATACGGGTGCTATGGCAAATTATAGGATAAATTATGTGTCTTTCCTCACAATTAACACATAGCAGCACAAATGTAATTAGAGCCAAAGTAATAAAACACAGAGGATCAAAGTTACTAGACTCATGGCTTTGTAAGGATTCCTGTCAGCAACCAAAAAGGTTAGTGAGCAGCACGGACATGGCAGATCAAGCACTAGTCACCATCTCACTCAATGCACAATGAAACAGTTCAAGTTTTAGGAATAAATATAGTTACAATATAATAAAGGAAAATAATCTTTTGGTTTGTGTTCCCTTTTGCTTCTCTTTCAAAGTTACTCTAAGATATGCTAAATGCAGGATGAAACAGAAAATCTTCAAATAGAAAGGGCAGAAAATAAGAAAAGAAAGAATCCTTTAAGCTCAATGATATATTTTTAATGCCTTTTTTTCTTTTCGCTTTTCTTTTGACCAGCCTTAGGCTGGGGCTTTGATCTATATTTCAGTCACCAAGGTCCCTTATCAGAGAAAACACAAGAATAGGAGACTGAGAGATATAGACAGAATGACAAATAGATGCACCCTGAGTCACCACAGAGTGACTTTTCTTTTCTCCAGAATGCATTCTATCTGTAAACCATATCTGCAATGGTTATGTACAGGAAGGGGAAAGAGAGCTTTGCCCTGAGGGCCTAAACCAACTCCCACTGGTTGCAAAAAGCTCTTTTTGATATGTAGAAGACTGTTCAGTCATAAATTCAAGAGGATAAAACAATAACATGCAATGTCTTTAAGTTCCCTGGATAATCCTTCTTCTGCTCCCCTCCCTCCCTGCACTTCTCTGTCCCTCCACATGCCTTTTTTTGTGTATACATACACATTTCTAACTTCTAGGAATATTTTTTACCTGCACAGTGTAAGGTGTATAAATCAAAACCTCACCTAGCCCAACAGTCTGTCTCTGACAGACCAGGAACAGATGCCCTAGAAAAAAGAAGGTCCAGGAAACAGTGTTTATTCTTTGCTGCCAATATTTTACAGGCCAGGGACTTCCTGAAACAGAGGTGGAAGCTCAGAGTCTCGTCACCCTCAGTGGATTCTCCTTCAACGAGCATGCAGGCATCTTTACCACAATGGTAATTTGTAGTATCACTAGCTTCTGACAGCAGTATGTTTCACACGTGTTTAAGGAATTGCTTCAGTTTCCTTGTTTTCAACTGGATATGCGACAGAATCGTCTCATTACTTCAGGCTCATGTACTAGAATTTGATCTCTCTTCACCTTCTCCTCGTCACTCTTCCTTTGTGCCACCTCTTCCCCAGGCTGAAGTGTCATGGTCTGCTTCATTCTTGCAGATGGCATCCGCGCCTTTGGTCAGTAATGCTGCCCTTGTCCATACCTTTTCTAATTCTACTCTATCTGAAACAGAAAGACTAGAAATGCACAACGTATTGAAGATGCAAGCATACTGTAGATTTATACACCGGCATAATAACGTTATCTATTTGTTCTCTATTCATTTCCTGATAATTCCTAACATTTGATTTACTTTTTGACTTCTACTGAATATTGAGCTGGTGTTTTTATAGAACTAGCTATTATATCCCAAATATCTCTCTCTTGAATGATAATAGTCAGATCAGAGCCCATCATTTTGTAAGTAAAGCCTTATTGCCTTTACCTGTGTGCATTAATTTACATTTATCCGCACCAAATTTCATTTTTCATTTTATCTCTCAACCGTTTAGCTGTGCACAGTCTTTTTGCAAATCTTTGCAGTCAGCTCTCATTTTTACTAACCCAAGCAAGTTCATACCATGAACCAAGTTTGTGTCCTCACTCTTTTCACCTTAGACACTACTTCAATTTCCTGGAGTTTTCAGCCAGCTGATTCAGGGCCACAGTATTAAGTAAAGTGAGGTAAACTAGTCTACCTCAGATTTCCTGCTAGAATTATTTATCCTTTATGCTTTCAGAGTTTCATCCTTAGTTTTGTATAGCTGGATATGGGCCATCATCTTCCCACCTATTTTTATCTACATTTTCACTCTTTTTCTCATATTCATTCTTCTTATAGAGCAAATGCATTATTCATCTCCGTGAACATGCATAGGATTTTGAGGTGGAGTTTGGAGTAGATCTATTTCTTAGAGACAACAAAGCTTTCTTCAAAATAATGTTCAGCTTGAGGGAAGCTAGCAAAGTTATATAATGTTATGTTAAGAAAACACAGAAGTGGCATTGTATTTTTAGCTGCCACCTTCGGTAAGCTGTGGTTAAAACACATTAGTTTTTGCAGCCAGTAGTACAGACTGGGTGATGCGATCAGCAACACAGCTAGCCACTTGGCTACCTCCTAATGGTCAGGTACATGGTTCCACCTGAGTCAAGAGTAGGTGACTTCAGAGGAAAATACAGAATGAAGCTCTTGCTCTTGCTTCAGGATCCATGATAAAAGTACCTTAACTCCCCTCACACAGCAAGACTTAATTTGTTCACAGTAATTTTCAAGCAACATTTATTTGGAAATTTGATCCTGCTTCTTTTTCCTCTCCTTTTTCTCTGCAGATATTCCTCTAACCTAGAGGCTCAAAGAAGGAACGTAAAATGTTGCCTAATGAACACATATCCTACCCTCCTAAAGGAAACTGGCACGTAAGAAAACTGGCCAGAGTGAAGTCATGCCATTGATAGGGTGAGCTGATGAGTTGCAGAGCACTGCATTTACAAGATCACTTCCTTCATAGTTGTCTCAACTCTTAGCTAAACCCACTAGATTTGCATGTTCAACTCATATGGTTACTTTTCTGAGCTCTTCCCTTTCAGACTGTCTATAAATATGCCATCATGTCCTCTAAACCTTGTTTAAACTTCCTGAAGCACAATAACAACGAACTTCCCACCACAGTTAGCAGCAGATTTCAAAGGATTTCAATGGAGCTGCTCATGAGTATGGACTCTGCGATTTGGCATAGACAAAAAACACTGGTGTGTAGGCTACTGCATCACTAACTTCTTTTTACAGTAAGAATAAAACATTATTCCTTCTCCTTTTTCCCTATCTCCTAGTGAGGTTTTAATCCATGTGAAGTTTTACCTCTCACTCTATGGTTACCAAGTTTCCCTAAGAGTTTCTTGTAAGGTTCATTATCAAAAGTCTTTTGAAAGCCTGAATTAATTTTATCCACCATTTCTCCCTTATTCACTATTTTGTTAACTCTGAATGAGTGTCAGCAGCTTAGCTAGGTACTGTTTGGCCTTGAGAAGACTGAGCCTTTAGTCCTACCAAGCTGTATATATTAAATTAATGTATAAATCTCTTTCATTATTTTCTTGACTATTTTTCTTGCTGCTGAGGTATGTCTTGCACATCTATAAAAGACAATTGCCGCTGGCACTTTATGAAAGATTTAGGCAGTCTTGGCTGCAACCCCATTGGCCGTGGTAACAGGTTTTTGTTACAGATTTTTAACAATAAATTGTGTATCATTAAACAGCAATTCAGCTGCTTCATTATTTAGTCCCTCAGAGCTTCTAAACAGCTGAGAAGCAGCAGTGATGATTAATTACTATGTAATGCGTTGTGTTATTCCAATACCTTTTTTCATTTCGCTTTTGGCTTCTCAAACAACATTTCACCCTTGCTTCATGTTGAGATTTACACCTATTTATTTTTACAAACAAAATGCTCAACCACACTTTTTGCTTAGCCACCTCTTGATAGTGTGGTGAAGAATGCACATGACTACATCACCACGTGAGATGTTTTTGAGTGACCAAGCTGAGATAATAGGCAAAAATCAGCCACAAAGTATAGTCAGCACTGTGCACTGACTGGAGAATGGCTGCGAGAAGCTTGAATTATTGAGATTCAGTTCAAGCTATCCCACTGCCTTGCAACCCATCCTCAGGCAAGTCATTTAACCTCTTCAACGTAATTTCCCCAGCTATAATACATGGGTGATAATATTTGCCAACCTCCTGGGTATGTTGCGAGGAATAATTAGGTAAATTTTTGGAATTGTTCTAATTATGTTAATTGCAGAGTATAAAATTATGTTCTCCCCCCAGGAGAGGTAAGCAGAGGGAAAGGAAAAAGAAAGAAAATAAGTACTTCATGCTGCTGGAGAGGGCAAATTATTCTCTTTGAGACAGGGCCAAAATGCGCCCTGATAAGCTAACATAAAGTGGATTTACTTAGAGCCTGATATATGTTTGAAGAAAATTGGTGTAATTTTACTGAGACCAATGCAAAAGTAATTTCAACCACTTGGAGCTCTGGCTCATTTATTTCTATGAAGTGATTCTGCATTCATGTGGGTGTAAACCAGAATAGCATTTAGTTCACTGTTAACATAGTAACTTCTCTTTTCCTATTCCTGTGATGGCTGGTAACAAAAATAGTCTGTGAGATGCTGGCATGAATGAAACAAGAAAAAGAGAAGAGAGGAGAGGAGAATGGAGGAGAGCAGAACAGAGCAGAGCAGAAGGTAAAACAGCTCTCCCTATGCAGAGAAAATAGTTTCTGTTTATTTCACTAATAGCTAGAAACTTACTCGAACCTCTCATTTTCATTTTGCCAGGCACCATAACAAGGTACCTAGGTAGGAAGTTGTTGAAGCAATACCATGTTTAGCTTTTTTGCATTCCCCTTCCTCCTCCACCCCAGCTAAAGCGCTTACTGAACGGCAAGGCAGAGAACTGGGGCTCCTGGGTTTGTATGGCTGGGAAGCAGCCTACTTCTTTGTATCTCTTTCAGTGTTTCCTTTCTTTGTGCCAAATACAGCTGAATGCAGCACAAAGATAAAGGGAGGACAATACCTTGCTCAAAGAGCTTCCCACAGAAGCAGACATCTTCCAGTGAAGGAAATGGAGGAGAGGTAGTATGCCCAAGCTCTCAGGCCACACTAGAAATAGAAAGTGAACCAGCAGTTCTTGAGACCTGTATGCCTTTACAATATGAAAATTTTTTTTAGGCAAAGCACTGCAGGTACTGATTTCTTTCCTTCTTGGTTACTGGATTTGTTGAACACAGCTACCCCAGGATTAATTGCAGCCTTTGGAAATGCTTTGCATTATCTCTGTTACAAGTGACGATGATTTGTTTCTGCTTTGCAAGTTTGTGTTGGTTTATCTGAAATTTTATGAGGGTAAAAGAGTTTTATGGAGGTAAAGAGAAAGAATTATCACTGTATGTTAAAAAAGAGAGTTATCACCAGTACTTATAACAGCAACAGGAAGGATTATCACCAGCAAAAGCTCAGGAGGATTACTTGGGATTCAGCAATGTACAGTAAACAATCTTTATCTCTTGCAGAATGTCAGTGCATATTTTACAACATAGTTGGCTTTAGTGATCCATGAAAAAAAATCTACTGCAATTTGAGTTTAATCATTCTGAATCTTGGAATTAGATTAATATTCCGTTGTCATGAAACCAGAGGAAAAAAAGCTGCTTATGAAAGGAACACGAAAAAGCACTGTAATTTTATTTTAGTCTAATTCCAATTTTAAATATTTATACCAGCATCCCCTTGTCAAGTTATCAGTAGATCTATCAGAGTCAGTGGAGCAGTATGAGCATGCAGGTAACATATGGGACATCACCTAGCACACTAGTTTCAAAAGCTTCTGGTTTAAGTTAAATGGTTTTTTAAAACTTGAAGCGCTGGGGCCTGAGTTGTTGGCCCCAAGCTGGAGCTGACCTGTGGATGAGTCACAACCTAGCAGAACGTTTTGTTTGCCTACTGGCTTCATGTGTCAGAGGCAGAACCTGGCCCAGCTGTGTCTCTGTGGCTCTGCCCTCACCCAGGTGGTTGTGGTTGGGGTAGTGGGCGGGGCCAAGGCTATATCAACCAGGAACCAATCAATTGGAGGGGCTTCCTGTGGGGTATGACTTCTGTTGGGGCTGTCTGGATCTTGCTGAGCTCTTGTGGTGGTGTCCTTCCATGTGAAGGGCCACTGAGGGAGCCACCTCTGTCCATTTTGTCCAGCAGGTGATGCTGGCACCACAGTGGGCAGCAGAGGAGCTGGGCCCACAGAACCTATGGCAGGACTGTCTGAAAGAAGACTTGAGAGGGGATGTTGCTGAGTTCAGCATTGGTCTGTGTGATCACACAAGTGGTGGTAGCATAAAATGATGAGATGGCTGAACCAGCACAACAAAACTAAACAATATATTAATGACTTCCCTCAGTCACAGTCATAAATATCAACTGATTAAATCATGTTCTTATCTAAGAAAAATGCAGATCCTTCAAACACTCACAAGCATAAACACAGGCATCTCTGCAGAGAGTAAAGCCAACACAACTAGGATGAAAAAAAAAGAATAACGAAGAAAGTATAAATGAAATCTATGTGAGGATTTGGGTGGTGAGACACTGGAACAGACTGCCCAGAGAGATGGTAGAAGCCCCATCCCTGTAAGTTTTTAAGGCCAGGCTGGATGGGGCTCTCAGCAACCTGATCTAGTGGGAGGTGTCCCTGCCCATGGCAAGGGGGGTTGGAACTAGGTGATCTTTAAGGTCCCTTCCAACCCTGATAATTCTACAATTCTTTGATTTCTTCCAGTAAAAAGGAGGAAAGTAGCTGGAATAGGGCTACATTTGAGAAAAAATGTCATATTCTGCAGGAAATTACTTGGATACCATAGTTATGCTATACACTATATTATGTTATAAAGCATATAACATAGTAAATAGATTTAAAAGACCGTGTAAAGACAAGACACTGAGCTTGTCTGGAATATGATGAAATTACCTGAACTTGTACTGGTTTTTGCCCTTGGAAGTTTATATTCATATTTATTGTTATAAATATAAAATCAGATTTATAAATCAAAAGTATCCTAAAACAAATACTGCACCAATTCTTGTCTTGTTTTTCACTTATCAATGGTAGGTTGAAAATCAGCCTCTGCTGGAACTTAGGAATGAGAATGATGATCTGTTTTCTTTTACACCTTTTTCTTAGCTTTGAACAGTAACTTTACGGAGTCATAGCATATGTATACATCCTGTGACTTTCATATATATACTTATAGCACATCCTCTTGGGCTTTAAACAACATACAGGAATCTCAAATCTCTGATCAAGGTTTCTCCTATTGGACAGAAGCTTGGTTGTTCAAGAAAAAAAGACCCTTTAGACATAATAACATGCTAGTTATACATTCTTCCTGGCCTCCAGGTTAAGAGCACTTGTACTATGAGTTTGTTTTGAAGTCACTGTTTTGGAAATTAGGGCTGAATTTACAGAGATGGAAAACTGTGAAAGGTAAAAATTAGGTATGCTCTTGTTCATTAAATAGGGTAATTAACATTGTTTTGCAAAATTGACGGAAATTTCATGCAAATTACAGCTTATTTTAAATAAACTTTCTATGCATATATACACATTAATTTTGAAGAATGTGTTTCTAATCTTTAGAAAATAAATTAGGTTGGGAAATTAATGCTCTCATATTGATGTATTTATTACATTTAGGAAAATTAAATCCTCCTGTTTGAGGTACAGATCAATCATGGACAAAGCCATCCTTCCAAAACAGATCCAGCAATGTGTCTCAGATTTACCTGGAGGGTTGTCTCAAGGATATAGCGGTGGACGTAAGTTCATCATAGTTCCACCTTCGAAGCTGGCTAAATTACCATTACAAGTTGATAGAGAATGCAAAAAAAAAATTGTGTATGAGGGCAATACTAGTAAACAGGACTAGTTATTTACCTGCTCTTGGAAGCAGAAAGATCTAATTTTTGGCTCACACATTATATCTACAGCAAAAACAAAAATAGCTATTTGGCATGAGATGGGAACATGCCATACCAGTGTAAGGTAGTTTGCACTAATAGCATTGCATCTGCATAGTTTTTCCAGTGAATCCATACGAAAATGTTTTTCCTAAAAGATAGCTATACCTACATGTGTTGTCAGAGCCGAACACAAGATCCTGTGCATATTTTTTCAGTGGGAATACATTGGTGTATTCTGCCTTCATTTACAGGTGGCCCAGCATTATTTTCTTGAACTGGAGAAAACTCTCTTTAGAGAGAAGTAACATGTCACATGGCAAGCCACCTCCTTTTTTTTAAATTTTGGTAGGTGACTCAGAATAAGCAAAGCTTTTCCGTCTTTCACATGGTATTTTTCCAGCTTTCACAGCAACTCTTTGGAAAAAAAAGTCCATTTTCTGATGTGACTTGGTGTGTGGCTTCAGCACACAGCAGTGGAAAGCGAACGCTAAGTGAGGCACAGCAGGAAGCAAAGAGATCACTCACATCCTAAGGTAGTGCCGGATACAGACCACGTGAGCAAGCACATATTTCTCCTTTCCGCTGGAAACTTTATTGAAACCAAGCTCTGAAAAACATTTTGGCGTTAACAGTACATGATTTTCTAACTGTTCCATTTCATTGAAATTGTACCAATTGTTCTTCAGTGGCAGCTTGGCTAGAAAGGAGTTCATCCTCCAACAGTTTCTAGGCCTCCACTCAGGTGACAATTGGAAGCTATTTCCAGCTTACTATTCTTTAAATCTCGTGTTACCACATAACCTCCTTTTTTGACCTTGAAGTCAACTAGGATCATATGTCATGACACCGAACCATATGACAGACTTGAATTTACTTATCCCACAATATTCAAAGTAATGAGATCAACTCTGGTGTCAAGCAGGCTCCCTGGCAGCCTTAGCCTGCGAGTCGCTGTTAAGTCTGCCAAGTGGTGTGAAGATATAGTCATGATAATAATAGTACTGCTTAATCCTTATTACACTAAGATGTTCTGCTACACTATTGACCTCTGCACACTTATCTACCTCTTCCTGACTCCTGAAATATTTTGAAAAGGGTTGGTTGTTGCTGCAGTGTCCTTGATGTGCACTTCTGGAGCCTGAGCCAGCGGGTGCTGCAGTGCTTGACAATCTTTAAATGCTTCAATGCTTTTGAATACCTGATATATTTTGTAGCCTTCCTTCTTTTTGAAGCTAGTTTGAAAATAGGAAGATATACCCAACAGCAGTTCTCAGACAATTAACGGTCACTGCTTTATGTCATGTTGGCAGCATCTGTTTACCAAATGACAAACACAGGCTGGGTCAGATAAGCTCAGCTCTACTTGACAAATCTGGAGATGAACAACAGATTTTTTTTTCCCCTTCTGGTAAAGCTGCTGTTGTCATTGCTGTGGAAAGCAACAATGTTATTCGAGGGCAGAGCTTTGTCTTGTCAAGGATGGTAAAGGTGTTTTCACCTATTACATGTCAAGATGTCTGAGATCCACTTACTGCTTGGCCTACATCTTTCTCAAGGAGCCTTCCTAGAATAAGAAATTGTCTCTCATCTCTTTGATCACTGCTTTCATCTCTTAAACAAAATGACCCATGCTTTCTGATGTTCAGCTGGACTAATGAAACATTTTTAATGATCATCATTGTTTTCACACCTCTCAGGATTTCTAAATGCACTGTCACAGAATATTTCTTCAGCACCTTGGCTTTTATAGATGTCTATGCTGTTTATAGATACCTTTATCTTTTGCAGTACTGTCTAAGATTAGCAGATTCTAAGATTAGCAGATTCATGGTATAGGGAAATGATCAGTAGCTGGAGATGAAAGGTTGTTTTGGAGCACTATAGCATGTTCTTGTTTCATTCCCAATGTGTTTGTTGAGCATAGAAGTCTGTATTACATCTTTATAAATAGATTCAGCATTGATTGGTCACGGCAAAGGGAATTATAGGCCAATATTAATAACAGGCTGTGGTGGTTTAGTAAAGCTGCGGCGGCTCGGTCTCTGCAGGCAGCCGAGCCATGTGGCCACTGCTGCTGCCTCCCTGCCGCGGACACACGAAAAAGAAGTTTAAAAAATGCCCTTTTGAGTTGAGGTAAGGAAAGTTTAATACAGAAACACGTAAGAAGCAATCGCAGTAACAAAAGCAATAACAACAGTAAGAAAGAAGCAATACACAGAAATACGCAATACCAGGGACAAAGGGAGGGAGTGGAGCGGTCACACACCCCGAGCATCCTGCCAAACCTGGAACTGGCCCTGGGGCATGATGTCAGCATGGTATAGAATAGCCTGGCTGCACCAAATTAACCCTGACCAAACCAGAACACAGGCAAGCATAAGCTAGACCATGGGTTCCACTGTATACAAAGTAATCACTATTTTCTGTCTCCTTGTTACTTGTTTTTAAAGTGGAAATTGTGACTTTGCACCATTATTTTGAATGTTATTGCATATGAAGGCACTGGAGCCAGAGACCTATTCTGCTAGACGCTGAGTGCACATAGACATTGGTTTGAGGTGTAAATATTTATATAATCTTCCATGACAGAAACTAATACACCAGTAGAAGCTAGAATGCACAATGTAAATACATACATGTAAAATGCAAAAATGCAGCATTTATATTATGCATATCCTGTATAATTGAACAGTGTCATATGAAATACAGTCTATTTAATGACTGAGATGGTGATTCATAAGTACTGCCATGATGATTCTATGTTTATGCTTATAGAGTAAGCACTTATCTGTCTCCACTGACAATATATAGAAGCAATAGAAAATTACAGTAACTTACAGTAAGTGTTAGCTTACTGTCTTTGACACATTAATGTCAACAATTGTCACTATTAACCCCATTAATTCCAGGAGATGACATAAAGCATCCATGTTAAATTCAGTTTACTTCAACAGAATAGTCTAAAAATGTGCACATGGTCACTTATTTCAACTCAGTTAAGAGTGGAAGTTTAAGTCAGTAAGAGTTAAGTTAAGAGTGAAGAGTTTAAGTCAGTAGCTTATATTTTATAGAAATTTACTTCTTGTAAATTGTACTTTACTTGTATATTTTTGTACTTTCACTTTTCATATTTGCACTTTTATTTTTTAGCAGAACCATTCAATATCTCTTCCACTTCCAATATTAATTCTGTTTTTACTAAGCAATTTGAAATATTCAAAATTCACTGAAGAAGATGTTGTCATTTGAAAGTACAGTGTCATTGAAACCAAGGAATTTATTGCTAATGTTACTTTTAACTGTGAAATGACAGTTTTGAAAATGTAAAATAAAGCTCCTTTGATATATTAGCTATATAATATATATCATATTTTATATATTATAATTCAATTTCATTGAAATGCGAACAAAGTTACACTTTTGAAATGACAGCTTGAAATTACAATACTTCTTTTTTTAGCTTGAAAATGTTAAAGAAAGGTTATATGATTCCTAATGTAGAGCTTTCAGAATAATTTTTTTCTCTTTACAGACTCAGATTTAGACTAAAAAATAATTTCAGAATTTTATCGTGCTCCGTGTGATGAAGCAGCAATTTTACTAACAGATCATGTACATAATTTCTCTATGAAGCAGTTGTATAATCCTATAGTATAGGGGTTCTTAATCAATGCCTCTTTAATGAGTTATGCTAACATTAAAGGGAACACGCAGTGAGAGTCAATAAACCTTGCTGGAATACTACAGTGCAACCAAAAGGCAACTTTATGGATTTGAGGGTGTCACACTGAGGTAACAGAGGCTCAGCTCTACCAGTCTGTGATAATGTATTTGAGACACAGGCGAACGAGGGGCTAAAGGATCGGGAGTGTGGGGCAGGAATAGGCAGCTGTGGGTAGAGTGGTAGGGGGAGAAAATAAGCAAACTGCAGCACTCAGATCTTTTTAGAGCACATAGAGAGTCACTGCTCACAAAAGAGTAAAACAATTTACAGGAAATGTCATATCTGCCATATTGGGATATATTTAATTAAAATAGCAGGGACCCTGGTTGCTTATGAATGAATGACTGACCATGAAGCACTGCAGTTCTGCTGCAACAAACAGAAAATTACCATATTTCACCTTTCAAAACTTATCAACATTCTAATCTGTGTTGTCTACTATCAATATGCTATACTGTTCCTAACTTTGCATCAACCACATATTTTCTTTAAAAACCACATGGTCAAACAGATATTTTCACGCTAGCGCACTTTTAATTTAGGAAGAATGTTTTTCTCTGTCAGTAATCCTTTTAGTCACAGCTGTTTAGCCTCGTGAAATGAAACATTTCCCAGTATGCTGAAAGTCTGTCTACGATTAAATGTAATCAGTTTTTAATTAACTGGAATTTTCAATATCTCACAAGCACTCTTTATGAAGTTTTATTCAAATGAGGATATGAATTACTTTACTTTTTAAAGTTTGAAGCTCAGAGAATAGAAACCAGAAGAAACAGTACAGATAAAATGAAGCTTACCAGAAAAAGGACAATGCATGCATAAAACCTGCTTGAAGACTCTGCAGGGTGTGTACCCAGAAATGGACCTTGAGCAAGACCTTAAATGTGTGTTAATCTGACAGACACAGTTGTACAGCTGTTAATAGTTACCATGATCTTAACTGTTATCTTAACTGTTATGACTAACACTGTAATTAAGTTACTGTGTAGAACAGAATTCCAGCCTGTTAAAGCAGTGGCACAGAGAGCTCCAAGTGTGACATCTCCCAGGTGGACTGAGTGTCCTCTCCCAGAAAGCACCATAGGTGATGTGCTTCAGCAATGCACTAAAGAAGTCTCCAGGGCATCATGAACCAGATGATACAAACTTTCAAAGCCTCATGAAGCAAAAAACTGCTTTATTACAAATTTACCTTCCTGGATCAGTGGACAGACAAATAGAAGATCATTCTAAACTAGAGTAGAAAGCCTACTATTATTTCTTTTGAAAGCAGCAAAGCTGAATGTTTTCCGTCCAAAAATACATAATACTTTCTTTGCAATAATAACCAAGAATTTTATTCTACCAAACTGAAAAATCTCAATTATATAAAGAAGCAACCTTTCACTTCAATAAATCTGTATATAAAGTAGTGCTGCAAGGCCATATAAATATTAGCTATATAAAAAAACAGTACTATAAAATAATGTTTAAATAATAAATGAAAAATAAAATCACAAATACATATATCATAAAAAAGATTTAAAATATGTATTCAAAAAATGAAAGAAAAATATTTTTAAATCTTGTTCTGATTTTTTTTTTGAATAAAACAATTAAAATCAACAATGATCCATTAAGTATTTCATTTTATGTCAAATTTATCTTCTGAATTATTGCTACATAGCTCTCCTCTTGTACGCACACATTTTGTTGAACAGCATGAAGTTCATTTAAATATATTCCTGTATTTTTTGCTCTAATTGATATTAATTCTATTCTGCCAATGTCTGAGCAGCCATTTAAAATGCCAGCCACTCACCATTCCTTCTGACATGAATGCTCAATATATTATACAATCAAATGCAGCAGGAAAATCTCAGTCTGATTCATGATACAGAGAAGATGGCACAGATGTATTTGAAGGGTTGGAAATGTAGCTGAATGAGGTATCTAAACAATAAAAAGACAAACCCCAAATTTATTTCATTAACACTCAGGCCAAGCTTCCTTGACTGCACAGAGCCAGAAAGACGCAGCACTCTCTGCAGTCAGGTTTTTGGCTCAGACCAAAAGAAAAGCCATTTTGGAAGTCAGGATTACAGGGTCCTTTCAATGCTCTGTCAGTGATCTGTGTAAGCTGGATGTCAGCCCTTTGGTCATAGGGTGGATGTTTCGTCAGGCAAGGGAAACCCTCTCTGTTCTCAAGAGTATGGATGGAAGGGGGAAAAGCATGCATTTTGCTACTTTTCCTGAGGTTTCAGGGCTCCTTCTGCAGAGCAGCAGTGGCACTGCCAGCACCTATGCTGGGATGGCACAGTACAGCTCAGGGTAGCTTGGGCAGAGCAGATGCCTACTCATTAAGTATGGAAGTGCCTCTGTCTCTGGAAATTCATCTTGGCGAACTACAGGAGTGGTTAAGGATGCTCAGCCTGCCCCTATGCCCCCTGTGTAAATGATGATGTACCCTGAGAGAGGGTGCTTCTCTGTGCTCAGCAACACGAAGGCTATAATCGTGGTGAGGAGAAAGCTCTTTATGCTCTTCCCACAGACCACTAGCAACATGGGCTTTTCCGTTAGCAGCATGAGATGATGTGATGGTCACCAAATGGGACTGTGAGCAGCAAGAATCCGGTTGCAGGAGCTGGGAAGGGGCGGCATTGGAACAAATAAAAAGCAAAGGAGTTTCCTTCCTTAGGAAGAAAAGCAAATAATTGGCTTGATTTAAAAAGCCCTAACTTCTAATTAAATCTTCAAACGAAGGGGAAGGGGAGGATGTGGGGAATGTGATTGTAGAAGGTTTTTTTCTGCAAAAGTTGCACAGTCCAGGGGTCCCATTCATCTCCAGGCAAGCCCTCAGCCGTTACAAAACCAGCTCAGGCTGGCACCAGCCTGCACAAACCCCGGCAGCTCATTAAAGCCAGGCACAAGTGCTGAAAGAACGTGTGAGCCGGATGAAAGGTGCATTGGCAGAGCTGTGTGGGGAAGTAGCTGTCACCCGTGGTGTACTAGTACAGGGCTTTCAGCAACAGCAAAGCTGTTTCTCATCTCTTGGATGCTCTCCGCAGCCTCATTCCCAAGATTGCTATTCACTGTTCACAGAAGTGGGTTTTGCTTCCAGAAAAGGGTCTAGGTGGGGAAATTGTGAGGCTGGAGTCTATTTTCAAAATATCTAAGAGATCATCTTCATAGTATAGACATTGCTAGTAAACCCTGACAGCCTGTATCTTGGAGCGTGGACAAGATCTGAATGCACATCTATGTAGTCTGGCTGGAGCAAAGATGTTTATTTACTACAGATGCATATATAGACAAAATACTGCTCAGAAAGCATCAGGGCAGAATAAGGCATAGGGTGTACTGCCAACCATGGTGTTATAGAAAGCTAACGGAGAAAGTGTGTAGGAAATGACAACCACTGCTCTGGCATAGGAGGTAGGCAGCAAGGATGTTAAATTTGCAGGGGGTATAGGTTAATGCAGAGGAATCCCAAATGCACACTAGATATGCATTTGCATTTTACCCATATTAACCTTTTCACTTCCCATTTAGGCCCGAAGCTGTGAGTCACCTTCAGTAGGATTACCTTCAAAAACTACCTCTATATGTAAAGATTTTTTCCTTACTGCTTGTAATAGCAGTCTGAAAGTCACAGAGAGGTAGCATGAACCCTCTTACCTGCACAGCCTGTGTGAGCCTGGCTCCCTTTTGGGCAAAGCTGCCTGCTTTCAGGTAATACACAAAATTAAGGGTTTGGGTGAGAGTGTGAGCCTGGAGGTATATGGATTTACAGATGGAGCCTGAATTTCCTTTCCTCAGAGAGGCTATGCCCTCCCCTGCATAAATATATTGCCACTCTTGTTGTATGCATCTGCCCATTGCCACTGAGAGTATCTCTGCTCCAACAGGGTTCTGTATTTTTAAATTAATGCATCATTATGTACTGTCACAACTCTAGTAACACAGACCTTTCTCCATTAGCATATTTTTGGAAAAGTTTTTATGCTCTTAAAAGAAATCTGCCTTGAAAGATATTTCTTTCTCCCTCAAAATAGTGTTATTAGTAGTAGTAATAATAATAATATCCTAAGAAGTATTATTTCTTTTCCTAAAGTGGCAATGGAAAGCAGTCCTGAAAGACTTTTATTTTCTTTCAGTGCTGTCTTGCTCAGATCGTGTATCTAGCAGAAGAGATTGCCTATGGGGAAAACGAAGAGAGAACAAACCACAGTCACTAACATACAGTCTTTAAGGCAGAATCCAAATGAGTGCTGCAGCCTTTGTAAGTAAAGGAACAACTGATGTAGTGATAATATAGTTTAAAAAATAGCCAATGTCCAGATACAATAAAGCCCCCATTGCTATAGGGATTTTTCTGTAGTTATTTAGTTGCATATATCATGTAGCTATATATAAATAAAACCAAGCTCCATGCCAAATCTCCATTTTTACAGCCTTTAGCAAGGCTCAGATGAAATACAGGAAGTTTCTCAACACAGAAATAAAAGAAAATCAGGATTAAAAGTCCTTTTACAAGCTTAAACTACCCAGACAGTATCTTCTATCTGCAGGCACAAAAGCACACCAGAAGACACAGCTTGTCCTTGGTAGTTCACAATAAATCTGGAATCATAGAAATGTTGGGCTTCAAGGGATTCTCTTGTTCAACCATTTGCATTGAAGCAGCAGCACCAAAAACACATGCAACACGCTGTATATTAGCTGTCCTTGAAAACCTGCAGTGAAGAAGCTCCTCAAGCCTGCTTAGGCAGTTTGTTCCAGTATTTCATACATATTGGGAGAGTTATTTAATAATATTCAACTTAATTCATCACACATTCCATAAGACTCCTTATTCTATCCCAAGGACTGTGGAAAATAATGAATCTCTGTCTTCTTCAGTGCAAATTGTATGTATTGGAAAACTGCTAACTGTATTTGTCAGTCTTGTCTTCCCCAGATTGAGCCCAGCTCATTCAACTTAATATTGCTAGTCTTGTCAGGCTCCCTGTTCATCTTAAAACAACACTAAACCTGGCATACAGTCTAGATAAAGCCTTGCAATGGACAAGCGGCATTGAACAATGAAGAAGAACAATAAATATAATAATCATGAAAAGTACTTGTTCTGGCAACCCCATCATACATACCACTGACCAATAGTTGGTTTGTCTTTCTATTGATCAAATACTTGTATGCAGATCAAGCCAATTCCTCCTTTCCACAGGACGTTAGCACCACTGAGTGCACGGACACTGCTACCCTCATTTGCACAATATGATAATATGCCACACAAATCTCTCTCTGTACTTATCTTACAGTAATTAAGCTTTGCACACTGTAAGGTATTCCCTGTATCTTCCAGCCAAGTGCTTTCATTTTTAATAATCCTTGATTTTTCTCTCTCTCTTTTTTTTGGTCTTTTCTCCTGCTGCAGAGTGCAGCAGCTTCAGATTCAGCAGTGCTAGAAGTGGGGAGGCGGCTATGTAAACTGAATCAATAATGCTTAAAATTTAATTAAGCAATTGTGTCTGAAGAATTGACTCCAAAGAGTACATGTGATCCATCATGATACAGCCAGTGCTGTTTCAACTACAGTAATATAAAAGTGCCTGTCTTTTCATTGTAAGCCTTTGGCAACATGATATTCTTCTGCAGAGAGACAGAAGAAAAGAGCAAAATCCAGCCAGGAACTCTCTGCAGTTTACTTTGAAGTGTTCACCATGCTTTGACCTTCATAGCTAAGCATCCCTTCAAGTCCTACAAAGCCTGCATGGGTTTCTGATCCTTGAATGTTTGATTTTTCCCAAGGTGTTTGGCTGTCCTTGCAGAGAATTGTCACTGGAAAGGAGAGCAGGAATTGTTTGTGGGATAATTGTTGCAGCTCACTGGAAAAGGGAACAAAAATATTCCAGCTTATAACAGCCCTTGAGAATCTGAGCAGAGGTGGCTTCTTGAGAGATTACAAACACCTCAAGGGTGTTTGGGACTGTGCTTGGAGTTAGGAGGACACCAGTACTCCCCTGACACTTCACATCACACACTTGCCTCAGTGGGCTTTGCAAGCAGATATCTCAGAGCCTCACACGTACATCAAGGTAGAAATTGTAAGATCCTAGCTTTTTAACATATGCAGTTCTTTTATTTTAAAAAGTATCCCTTAAGTCTTCCCACAGTTGAAAATCTACCTATATGGCTTTTCATACTGAACTTCTTCAATGGCTCTCATTCCCATTAAGAATAAGAAAGTAAAAGGAAAGAAAAAAAGGGTATTATGTCTTTGTACATAATGCATGAACAGAACTTTTATTCAATTGTAAAATATTAAAATGGAAGTTCAATATATTGTATAATGATTATAATAATATTACATGAATATATGTGGAATTTCCTAGAAAGGTACTGGAAAAGAACTCAAAACATGCATTGGTCACAGCTCCTTCAATGCTATTATTATGTGTTCCAAAATTATTCTTTTTAGCAGGTTTTGCATTTCTCCACATTGTGCTTACTCTGTCTCACCTTGCGTTAACACTACTGCATTGTACAAATGCTTGAGAAGAAGAGACAGCTCATTATGGTAGAGTCAGCTGGTGATGTTAACAAGCTCCATGATGACTAAAAAGCCAGGGAGAAATGGGTCATGTTGTAAACATGAACGTTAATTCTCACCAGAGGCTATAGGAATATGTAGGTCACATCACAAGGTGTTTATACAAAGTGTCCTACAGCAGTAATAACACCTGCTCTTGGGCATGATGGCTCTCCCAAGGAATGGTGACAAACATCCCTCCTACAACTTCCCAGTCAGTCAGAGGTACAGAAACGCCACACAAAAATGTTTACAAAAGGACCTAAAGATACACATTTTTCTTAATCTCCTAGAAAAATAAAGAAAAAAATCAGAACGTTTTACAGAAGTTCACAGAAATATAGCCCCATTGCAGAAGTTGCCATGGCACCTTAAATGTTGGATAGGAGCCTTACCAAGATGCATAATAAGCAATTACTGACTAGTTTCAAGCAAAGTCAGTATTTTTCAGTTTATAGAAGCATAAAGTTCATAAACAGAGTTATGCTCCAAAAACATCTCCACTTTAGGTCTGTTTTCCCAATATTATTCTTTTTTTAGTAGAGTTTATAAAATTGCTTTATCGTATTTTCAAGATTTAAACATTTTTCTACCTCATAGAGCATAAAAATTACCACTGCTTCAAAAATTGCTCATAAACTCACTTTTAAAAAAAAAATACAGGTTACAATGCTGTCATAGAAGATACTTTTTTTTTCTATTTTTAAAGTCTTTTTCCACTTACTTTTAATGGGATAAAATTTCTACATGAGCAATTTGAAATAAAAAATAGATTGTTTGACAGTTTGCGTAAGATGCTCTATGAAGGGTTATCTTTTAAATGATTCAGGATTTCTAGAGCAGGGGGAAAGTTCCCAGAAATTTTCCCTAGTAACAATTCTGAGAATTTTTTTTTTCTACAGTATATTTGTAGAAGATGCTGCAGAATGGGTTGGGGCAAGGGACAAATTGAACTATCTTTTTGGACTATGCTTTATCTACTCCTCTTCCCAGCAATTTCTCTTTATAAAAGACCCTAATCCGATACTGTCTGCATGCCAATAATTCAGAATAAAGCAGTGTCCATCGAATAGCAGGAGTCCTATTCTCCTTGTACAAAAACTTTAAGAGAGTCTATCCTGACAGTGGACAGAGAACTTCCGATCACTTTTTAACATCAGTAAAGCCAGATTCCTGCCTTCATGTGTGCAGTCAAAAAACCCTGTAGATATATTCCACCAAACACTGATTTTACATCAACTCATTCTCATTGCACTGCTTCAAAATTTTTTAAAACATTATCAGATTAACTTTCTTACTGGCAGTTATCATAAAAGACTAGTCCTTGCTTATTTATAGCAGGTAGCAGAGGCTAGGTAAGGTATCATCTGTCCTCCTACCTCTAACATAAAGCCGATATAAAAGCATGAAACTAGAGTAAATGTCTTATTATTTATGCTGACAAGTTGTTAGAAATAGCTATACTTTTTGAGAACCTAACTAGTCCTTGTAGGTAAATAGCTAATGCATAAATGTAGAACTGATTGTAGGAGCCTTGTACCATTTGATCTCAGCTAAGATTTCACAGACAGTGAGGTTCAAGAGGGTCACTTGTCCAAGTCAAGACCTTGGTAGTTCTGACTCCAGGTGTACCAAACAGTTGCACTGAGGAATTGTCCAACCTCAAAGTCTAACTTTTAAAAACTACCCTCTAGGAGAGTCCCCTGAACATTGCTCTTATACCATGTAACAGGACCAACCTGCTGGTTTTCTACCTCCAACACCCTGTAGAAAAGAGGAATGGCTTTATCTAGGAATAAAACACAGGGACCATAGGGAAAGAAAATAATAGGGGTCATAACTCTGGCTCTTTCCAACATCTCTCAGAATCCTGGTAGCCATCAGCATACTGATTTTACATATGTATTTCTTTTATGAAAGTAACAGCATTAGGAAGTTACAGACTGTTTCACAAATATGCAAACTCTGTGTAGGTTATTTGGCTGTTTGTGCAAGTAATTTGGACAAGCATTTTGTTTCTTATACTTCTTAAAATATACTTCAAGCTTAGACATGCATTCCTGGTCATTTTTCCTCTAGGTTTTTTTCAGACTTACTTTATGGTCTCCTTCCTGTCCAAAGTCACTTATTTCTACTCTTCCTGATGTCTCCAGCTGACACATCAACTACTTCATAAGCCACAGGCTGTTGGTCATTCCCACAGAGCCACAAAACTGTAGCCGCAGGTGTCCCTAGCTGCCACAGTCAGTGACTACAACACAGTGCTTGGTCTCTCTCCCACTGGCTCTTCCTGCTTTACTTTCTAAAGAATCTCTCTCCAGCATCTGCGTTACTAGGCTGAGAGATGAAACCTACTCTAGTGGTCTCTTTAGAAAGAGCAGCAGTTACTGCCCATGAGGAATGCAAAATACTAAGCACACCCATTATAGTTGGTCAAATGCAAGTGAGGACTTGCTGGATACCAATTCCATATTTTCCTTATCCTAAGTCTTACAGAGTAATTCCAGTCCCAAGGACCTCAGCTTTTGAGTGTACGTGGTCAGGAGAGAATTTACAATTTATTTAAATTTTTTCCCTATAAATAGCACCTAGGGCTATATGCTTGAGTCATATGTCAAGGATATACCCTAACTCTTGGTTTTAATCATGGACAAATGCCATTATACTACACCAGGGAGACTGTCTCCAACAGATCTCATATTTGAAGCTGACAGGACACCAAATGCTGATTTATCTCCTGTGCAGTGCTGTGGCCCTATTCCAGTGAGTGGTTAATTTAGAAGGAAGATTTCACAGAGTAGAGATGATGATACTGTTCTTCCAAAGAGGGAACTGCAGTTGTTTAAGTAGAGATCTCTAAAGAGCGGGTCACATATATATTGTACAAAACATAGGAAATGTGGGACAATGTGGAAATATGAAATCACAGAATAATTACTTTGGAAGGGATACCAGGAGGAGATGTGTTCCAAAACGCTACTCACATGAAGGCCAGCTTCAAAGTTTGATCAGGTTCCCCACAGAGTCTAGCGTATCTCCAAGGTCAGGGCTCCTTTATGAGGATCCTTCTCTAAGAGAGTCCTCTTTCCTTTGTTTGACAACTGTCTTGGTGAAAACTTTTTTCCTAATATCTAAAAGGAGTTTCATTTATCACAACAAAGTTCATCTTCTCCTTTTACTGTCCATTACCAAGAAGAGTCTGGCTTTGTCTTCTCTATATCCCCCCATCAGCCAGCTGAAGAAAACAATACCTCTCCCTTTAGCATTGTCTATCATACGCTCCATGCCACAGCTTGCTTTCTGTATGATCTCCTCATCTACCAGGTATCATGCTACAGTATATTTTTTATTTGCTGTAGTAGTAATTTAGTCCACAAAAGGATAGAAAGTAAAGACTATAAAGAATCTCAGACATGGCAAGAGACATTCCTTTTGTGTCCACATGTATAGCCTGTGCAACAGGCAGCTAGTTTACAGTTTAAAAGCTCTTTGTTGAGCATGCTTAGAAGTTGCTTTTGGGTGCTGAAAAGTTAAAAATAATCCTTGGGATTGCACAGAGGGAGTGCTGGAGAAGTGTAGTTGATTGATTCCCAAGGAAAGCCTTGAGTATACATGAGATGTGACAATCAAGGAATAAATACCTGGTAATCAGGGATCCAAGTTATTTAAAAGCATACATATAGGTGTTGCTTTTCTGATAACAGTTTGACCAATCAGATTTTAACTGATATTTTAACCTATTTCTTCATTATCACCCAATAGGCTATAGCTTTGATAAAGGAAGATTTTTACTGTGCTGGAAAACACCTGCAGTGTATTTTCTTCTAATATTGCATATATTGACAATTGATGCAACTTTCAGGGCAAAAATAAAAATTAAAGTAGTTTCATTTTATAAACATAAAAGTGCCTTTTTTTCCTGTATTACAAATAATAGTGTTGGACCTCGGTTCAGTGTTCCTGATGACAGAAAACATAGGCAAGATACCCTTTGGAAATTAAGAAACTCTAGAAATACATCAAAAGCATAGCCTGGGATATTCTTTGAGAGACTGCTGGAAATCAATATAAAATTCTTTAGAAAGCTTTGGTGCTGGAGTTTAAAAACAAAGAGAAAGTAAGGTTTTCTTAGAGTTTTGCTTTCATAAAAAAAGAAATACTAAGTCAAAGGGGAAGTCAATGTCTTGGAATTTTTCTTTGGGATCAGTGAGGGGGAATTTCTGCACACCAATAAAAGAGTCAGTATGGGAGGTGAAGGGTCACCCTTCCTTCTGTTCTTATCACTGCACCTCAGTTCAGGACCTTTCAATATTATTGGCCTTAGACGCTGGCAAAAAAGAATGTTCTTGTCTTGTTTTATTTGACATGGGTATTTATCACAGAATGAAGAATACAGCCAATTAATTCCTTATGCTTCACAGAACACCTGCCAGGTGATGCAATCTAATATTCAATCTCTATTGACCTGGGTAACAGCTAAATCATTGAGCTGCACATAACAGATATAGCCATTCAGCACAACCATATGCATACTTACAGATATTGATAATTATCAGGAAATAGAGTGAAGGCTGGAAATATTACCCTTTGACATATTGGCATCAACCAAAGGACTCTTATTTTCAGAAATACAATACAAAAAAAATCAACCAAAATTCAGTGTTGCTTAGAACTCCATGTCCACTCATTCTACCTTGATATCAACAACTGTATTATACCAGGTTCATCATCTAAGCTTGTTGAAATCCACTGGTGAGCATGTTTTACAGATTCCTGGTGTGTTGATCACAGACAATATGATTTCTTACAACTCCTGGATACACAAATTTGACTTTTTAGCTCAAGCTGCTACAACTCATGCTTTCACCTCTGGGAGGCCCTGATTCTGTATTTAGTATAAAAGCCAAAATTTTTGCTATCTTTCACATTTCTTTCCCTCCACTGTCAAGTGCAAATTCTTTCCAAAGTACCATGAAAAAAATATAAAGAACAGGCTTTTGGGGTAAAATAAGAAGGCAAATCTTAAGGAAGACATCACTATTCAGAAAAAGTTACTTATCTAAAAGTACAAGATTTAAAGCATTTCAGGTTTAAGATTCACAATTCCTGCAAAGCTCTTCACAATTTATATGCACAATTTTGCACCTATAGCCACCTAGGCTTATGCATAACTGAAATTTAGGGCCAAATTTACTGCCAGCATAAGTGGGTGCAAGCCATTAAAGTAACTGGAAATGTGCTTTCATTCTGTGAGATAATATCTGCCTTCTACGCCCAAGGAACAAAATGCATACTACAAACATAACTTGAACTACTTACTTACCCATTTTGTTTACTTATATATTAACCATAAGATATAAATCTGGACAGAAGTCCTATAGTGAGGTTCGTTATAAGACTCCTTTGCAACTCACTGACCTTTAGGTCATTGCAGTAGTTGTGCGGCATAGCAGAATCTTAGTTACGCTGAGAACTCTGGAAGCTACGCTTCCAGGGTTCAAGAACCTGATACACAGGTATCATTCTGAGCTTATAGTTCTGCTCAGTAGCTAATCTTTGTCCTGGATAATCTTAAACTCTGTAAAATCAGTGATAAAATTACCATGGACTTAACTTGAATCAGATTTTTGCCCACTGTATTTGAAGATAGTAAGACTGAGTCTGAGAAAATTTTCCTTTCTTCAAAAAAGTAAAATAATAGCAGAACTAGGCAATATCCTCAGAAATACTCTCAGTTCTTTAGAAAACTTTATGTGTTAGATGACAATTCAAAATAGACCTATTCTGGCACGTTATTGGGATATAGTCACTGGAGACTTGCTCTGGGAAGACAAAAGAGCCATATAACTTTGTACTTTTAGATACATCTGGTGCAAACCACATTACATTTGATTAGTTCAGTAAGAATTCATAAGGAATTTGGATTTTCTATCAGATCATTAAGAAGAAAAAAAGTGAAACAATCACAAAGAAGTTAAAATTGAGTATTTTTTTCTTCTCTAAACCAAAACCTGCTACTATGCTTACCTGTTTATTGATAATTGCCTTGAGAAACTGTTTTGAATAATTCTGCTTCAGCTGAAAAACAGTATAAAGTTTCAAAATCACAAGACAGCCATTTTAGAGATATATCTTGGATAGAAGGATATATGACTAACCAAATAATTAAATATAAATTTAATCTACGTTAGTTTATGTTCGCGGCACAACAGATGAGGCACTATGAAACGATATTTGTGGGGTAGAAATCTCATTTAAATACATTTGAATACTTATTTACTGAAGTCTGGATAAAAATAGGACAGTGGGGGGGGGGTGCTATATTAGTGAGACATATTCCCATTCAGAACAGACATATTTCATCAGTTTTTTCCTTTCAATAATCCAATTGTCAGTTTTATAGCCCATAAAAAAATGTGCAGAAGTGAAATGACTTCCATACATATCCTGGCTGCTGAGTTCCTCTGTTTCATTACATTGCCCTGCAGATGACTGACAGATCTGTAATCAGCTTCAGGCTGGATTTAGTGGTTCCACGTCCTTTTCTCTCATTAATTATTGAAGGCATTTTTCTCTGCTGAGAATGGCCGCCGCATGCCACGTTGCTGTATTCACCATGCTTATATTTGCATCTCTTAAGCACCAGTGTTGTATGTTGAACTGGGAGTCAGTCATCACATGCACACACACAAGAGAAGATGAAGAAAAGTAAAATAAAAGAACTGTAGATCTGATTGCAAGATGCCTGGAGCAGCTCCGTTGCTCCCTGTGAAGTTTCAGCACACCGTGTTCAGAAGCTAACCAGTCGTTTACAAGAGAGGTTCTTGTTTTGCAAATGCTTTTGTTTTTATTCTGAAAAGAGAGTATGGGTTGTTTTTTTACTGTTAATGGCGCTATTTGCCCTTTTGTTGCTGTCTACTTAATAGGAGATTGCAGAAGAAATGGAAACTTTCCTAACAGATCCCTGCATGTACAAATAGCAAAATGCCCTTTAAATACTATATATACCTAAGATTATACTTTTTCTAAATTAGTGAATGCTAAAGGATACCATGAGAAGAGTTCTTTCCTAGAAGACATGGTAATTAACCAATTCAATATGCCTGTAGAAAAAAGTCAGGTACATGTCATCTCTTCCACCCCTTCTCTGAGGCAGCTCTGAGTGGCTTATACCAAAATATGGTGCACAGCTAATATTTAACCTTCTTTGTTAAGCTATATGTGCCTAGCTAATATATAGCCTACTTTGTCTTAGTTTACATTATTATTACATTACACTTGTACAGCTATTTGGATAAATTAAAATTTAATTTTAAAAAGAATTCTGAGGTTTCAAAATAGTTGTCTGTCTAAAAGGGAATAAAGTGTAAAAAATACTGATGAAACAAAAGTCTAGTGAAAATGTCTGTTTAAAGGACTGGAATTTGATAAAAATTGAAAAGTTGGAATTTTTTCCAAAATAAACCATTTGCTTTAGACAATGAAATGAAAGAAAAAATCAAATATGTGCATTTCACGTTGAAATATTGACATTTGCAAGCAGTCCAATTTTTTAGTGTAAAACAGAAAGGGCAATGATATCAACATAATCCTGTAAGACACGCTATTTTGATTTTTTTTTTCTGTAATGGATTTTTTTCCAGCCAGCTTTAATAAATGAATGAGATACAGTCCAAAATTTATCAAACCTTAATTCCACCTTCCACATATTGTTCTTCTTACCTATTGTGATGGGAATATGTGTGAGAACATGTGATGTTACTGAATTCAGTTTCTTCACCTCTTAGCCACAACATTTTATAACCCAATAATGGGCAAAATAAATTACCAACCTGGAAATTTCTCACCTATTAAGAGAGGGAGAAGGACATCTGAAAACTTAGGATTGTCAATGTACCTCTTCAGAGGCAAGACTGATGTCTAAATAAGTTCAGAACGAAACCCACTATAATGAATAATACTTGGAAAAATAAATGATCCATCTCTAGAAGATGAACAAAAAGAACGCTTTACAAAAATTAGAATTTTTTTTTTCATTATGTGTGTGAGTGGCTCAATTTGTGTGTAAGAAAATATGAAAGTGTTTTGAAGATACTGCAGAATTTGATCTATGATTAATAATTTGAATCAGATGAAAAACACTTCAGCAGCTTCTGGTACTTGGACATAATATAGTGTTATTCAAAAGGCACTATGTTAGTGGGACTAAATCTGTGAATCTAAAATTCATTCATGAGTTTAGTCAAAGTAAGAAAGAAATACTACATTTTCACTAGCACTGAAAATAAAAGGATTTCTTAAAGTACACAAACTATGGAAAAATAGCTATTATATGTGAAGTCATTTCAATGTATCTTGCTGCACAATGTCAGTATTGTTGCTAAAAGATATTGTTTTACACATAAAAATGTTTTTTGCCTTAAGCGCTTCAAGTAGCAGACTGGCAAACACAGGTCTACATAATTCTTATTCAAGGTGACATCTTTAGCCATTGAAATTGTTTCTCTTGGAAAATATGTGAGGTATTTTCTCACTGTAGACACACAAATGTTGTAGGTAATATCAAGAAGAAAATTTTTCAATTTCTTCTTATTCAGTAAGGTGTCAGTAATTGTTCAAAAACAAGCCAAAGAGGGAATAAAATATCCATTTTTCTTTCCCCCTTAAAAAGAAACATTCTTACTAGCATGAGATGCTAGTACTTCCATTTTGAGATTCTTCATCACCTGACTTATAATTAACTTAAAGATTAACTCAGACATAATTACATGACAGCAGAGAATGAGCATAATAAATGAGAAAGCTTTGCTAATCTTACTTTGACTTCTGGCTACTCCAACAGTCACACAAAATGAAAAAAAAGCCACTTAAAAAGTACATTTGTTTGACCTTAAGCTAATTAGCACATGTGATATTTTCATGCCAAAATAATATTCCCCTCTTGAAAATCTTTACTAATTACTCTCTTAATGGATTTCATACACATTAAAAAAAAAGAAGGTGGACTCTAACCAAACAGCATCATGAAGGGAGTCATGAGGATACAGTTGACGTTTGACGATATGGTTGTAAGATTTGGATTTTAAAAGCAGAGGAAATAAAAAGATGGTGCTTCCTTTCCAAATAATGTCTAGTAGAAGCCATTATTTTGTGTAGATTCTCTGGTCACTAACAGAAAGTCAGAAATTTTCATTTAATATTTCTGTGGCAGAATGGGGGTTCCGGGGATGTTCTCTGACATTGCCTGTACTTTGTTGCCTCCAATATGAAAAACCTCTTCAATGTGAGAGAAAAAAAATACTATTATCATATCCACTTTATTCTCTCTGCCAGTCCTTTTTACTAATATTGAGAAACTCATCAAAAAAGTAATATTTCTTCCAATTTCCTATTTAAATATAATTAAGGTCAGATTATATGTAATAGCTCCTGTGTTAATACAGTGTTTTTAGTTTAAATAACCCTCTTTTTTTTTTTCCCCCCCAGAATATGCACTAAATTCTCATTGAATGCTCTCTAGGAAGTCTGGAATTAACTCATCTGAGATGTCTCAGGATGAATTCTGTCATATTTAAGCATGCACCATACTGGTAGCCCATAGTTAACCTGTTTCCAGCTGAACCACTGATTACTTTCATCCGCAGTGTTATTTGCAGCTTATAAACACACAGTTTAATTCAGCTTTTTGTGTAAGCCTAAATGCATAACTTTGCATTTTGCTTTGTTACAGCTCATCCCATTCCCACTGTTCAACTTTCAGTGTCATTGCATTCTCCATGGTATTCTAACAGGTGACTGGTGCCAGGACTAAGTTATCAAAGTGTCACTAATAATGTTTTTATAAAGTTTTTTTTTTTTATGGACAAGTGTTGCAAATCACGTAATGAAGATCCTTAAGGACTAATTTTCACCTCCCTGACTACACAGAGTAGTAGAGAGCCTATGAACAGGAGCCTCACATAATTCCTGCCATTTACAGTTACAGAGAGAAGAGTATCATCATCATCAAATGTCTTACTGGAATAGGCTGCCCAGGGAGGCAGTTGAGTCACCATCCCTGGTTGCGTTTAAGGGTCATTTAGATGTGGTGTTGGGGGATATGGTTCAGGGGAGAACTTGTAGAGTAGGGTTGATGGTTGGACTTGATGATCCCAAGGGTCTTTTCCAGCCTGAATGATTCTATGATTCTATGATCTCTTTTCCAAGCAGTGGTTATGAACGGTCCATCTAAAAGGGAATAAAGTTTAAAAAATGCTGATGAAACAAAAGTCTGTTGAAAATGTCTGTTTAAAGGACTTGAATTTGAAAACACTGAAAAGTTTGCATACTGACATAGGTAAAAGCACTGGACTCAATAATGTTCCATTTTTCTACCTGTATGTGAAGGGTATTTAAGAAAATTGCCAATAGCAAGAAGTTGCCAATCTGTTTTATCAGCTGGCAATGGCAATTTTTAAGGTTGAGTCTATCTTAAGCTCTGAATCTTCTTCAAGTGACACTAAGAATATACAAAACAAAAGCAACTTTGTCTTCCCCATAACAAGGTGAAGTCAAATAATCTGGGTCTCCAGGTGAATAGCATGACAGACTGGGAATATATCAGCAATAGTACTTAGGTATAGGCACCTATTTATTTACAGCACTATCTAGGATGAAGTAGAATGAATTTTGCAAAGGATATCAGAAATGGCAACACAATAATCACTGTCTGGAAACTGAAATAGGTGCAAGAAAATTGTAGATGAAACAACAGGAAGCAAAACAATTTTGCACAACAGGTGCAAGTATAATTTAAACTGCCTGTGCATTCAGCAGCATTTTCTGTATCTCCTAGTGTGCAGAGCAATTCCTATCAGAAAACATAAAACTTTTTCCCAAATAATAAGCAATTAAGCTATTTGACACGTGGGAAGTAATTATCATTATTGTGATTTTTTGTATATGGCAACTGAGGTAGAGAGACCAATAATGCATGGGAAAGTAATGGGTTCAATAAACTATGGACATTAGTCCATTCTTTGGGTCATCCTTTCTCATTGGGTTGCCTCTTCTCATATTGAAGGCTCAAAATGAAGGATGGAGTGTTTTTCCTTTATAAATAAATCTGTAATAGTGACAAATCAATGATGAAAGTCTGCTTCATGGTTAGCTCTTCTGCTGGCCTCTCAAGGAGGTTGGTAGGTGAGATGGTGCATACCAACTTAATGTGGTGGGTAGAATTAAGCTAATTAACTAGATTTTTTTCCTTACAGCCACTGGAGGAAATCAGATATTTGCACAGCACAGTTAATCTCATCCTAAAGCAGGTTTCTAAATTGATCAGATGAATCATGCATTATTTTGCATATTTCCTTTTATGGACTACAAAAGGTAGCTGGGGTGATAAACTCAGATATAAACCTTGAAGTTGCTGCAGGCTAAAATTAGTGAGCTGAAACATACCCACAAAGTCTAACCTTCTCTCAGAGTCCTAGAAATGTCTTATTTGAAACAAAACCAAAAACAAATCGGTCTTTGTTTATTTCCACCCTGAATTTATGGTTATGGTATAAAATAACAGCACCTCTATCCTTTCAGCATCCTTGAAGCATTTTAAAAATGCATACTGTGAATAAAATTTAATATACTCACCATCAGTGGACTAGTGAGTTGAAATTTGTTCTTGAAGTTTCAAAAGTTTTCTCTACCATTACCACACTTACAACTTTTCTAGTTCTTTTCAAATACCATTGCCTCTACCTTCAAATGTCAAAAAAACATAGAAACATAAATTTTGACAGGATTTCAAGAGAATATGTTTTAGTCTGTCCCCTAGAAATGAGACAAGATGGGTATATCTTAACCACTTCTGTCAGATCCTTTTCTGAAAATGTTTTCTTAAAATTTTCCTGTAGGGTGGATTTTACAGCTTCCTGGGATAATTTGTTCCAGTGCTCTACTCCCTTGTAATCTGAATGTGTTTATTACTATGTTTTTGCAAGTTAAACTAATTTCTTTTTCCTTTATCCCTTGCAGATGTAGAAAGCAATTAATCATCATCTTTCATATACCACCATTTTACGTCTTGCATACAGTCAACCTGTATCAGTCTTTCTCTTCCCTTCCATAGACAAAAGGAATCCAGTTTTTTCAACCTTTCCCTGTAGGTCATGTCTTCTAAACTTTTTTCTCATATTGTTTCCCTTTCAAACTTTGGGAATTACATATATCTTCTACTATAGTGTTTAAAATTATACAGTAGCTCACTGAAACAGTAGTAGGTGAACTTTAATCATTATTTCCCATATCTTACCTCTCACGTGGCCTTAATGAATCACAGAATTAGATTCACTGGTTTTGAATTATCATCTCTCTGTTGACTTTCATTCTTCTCAGAATGTACTATCGTTCCCAGGTCTCTCTTGGCACATTGCTGCCTTGAGAACTATTTCTCATTTTGTAGCTAACATATGATTTCTTCTTCTGGGGTGCCGTGCCTTTTACTTCTCATTATTGAATTTCATCCTGTTGAATTTCATCTTATTTCCCCAGTTTCCCAAGATCATTTGAATTTTGATACTGTCTTGCAGGTTGCTTGTGACCTCCCTCCTGGCCCTGGCTGAACTTATCAGTGTCTCACAGATTATAAAAGAAGCTGATAATATTACTGAGCTAATCAGTATGTGGAATGGAAAGTTTAAAGCAATGGCAGGGAGTGAAAAACACTGCTAAAATTAGTTGGGAATAAATACTTCGTGGGTAGTTGTCAGCTAGGGGATCAACACGTAAGTGATGCTTCTCCAGTTGTATTCTGTCTCAAAATATGCAGTATCTATTTAAGAAAAATGATAATGTTGCAAATAAAGCATAAGTTTAAGCAGTCTCTACTTCCTTAGTTTTATGCAGGTGTGCTGACAATCTGAGTCAGCCTTCTGTGCACCAGTGTGATGAGTCTGTCTCAGCTGGGTGATTATCCTGGAATGGGAGGCCATTTGGGATGTCAAGTGAAGCAACAGATGTGTGTAGGTCGCACAGCAAAGGAAAAAACAGTATCATACTCTGTAATGCAAAGCTATGCAGGCCAGAAAATTATGAAGGTTATTTATTTTAGCAGGATAACCATTATATTGGAGAAACTGATAATATCAGTGGTATGCTTATGGACAATACACCAATGAGCAGGCTGCCTGTAGCCCATCAAAGAATTAGAGAAGACCTACACAAGACATGTGCCATATTGTACCCAGGATTACACACACACTGCAAATTTTCCCAGCCACAGCATTTCAAGATGTGGAACTTCAACCATAGCTCAGCTAAGAACAAAGTTTCCGTATACATTTAAGACAAAGCAATCAACTAAAAAGTGAATGTTGCCTTACTGAAGGAGAGAACCAAAAAGAAAAAGCATATTAAAAGAGATAAAGAATGTAGTAAGTATATGCAAATTTGTAGATTACATCTTTGCATTTGAAAATTGTATTCTGAATTGGCAACAGTGCGTTAGGGATTCTGGTGCTCCTGAGAGCCAGTAGTCAGGAGGTTGTTGTGAGAAAGCAGTCTTGATGATAGGAGATGCAGACTCTGGAGAAAGCATCCAACAATTAAAAAAAAAAAAAAAAGCAATAAATCAATTTTCTATTTCTTTACCTAAACAAAATACTGAATAGTTCAGGAACTACTGTGTAGGTATAGAAGATACTACCTAAAAGCTTTCATAGCCTAGCAATGAGTCGTTAACTGTGGTGTGAGGATACTTTTTATTCAGCTTATAGTGACTTTATCTCATCCTCTCATACCACACCCTTAAGCAGCTCCCCTCTACCTGTCTGAATTAAGTCCAGAATGGTTAGTTCTTCAATAGCTTCTTTCATCTTTGAAAGAAAAGATTGGCCTCAATAAATTTTTTTAATGACATATTTCTGTGTTCTACCACATTGTTTTGTTGTTGTTGTTGTTTATTGACCTAGCTAATACAGGTCTTTCATTGATGCCACAAATGCCTTTTTTTTGTAATAGCTTAAAAGTGTTCAATTTTTCCTTCTTACTTGGCAGTCTGCAGCACATCCCATACCTCTGTTTTTCTCCTTTTACATTTATTCAGAAATGCTCAGTTTCATTTACCTTTTATGATCACTTATTGATGAACAGGAGCAAATATAAACTCTTTTAATATATAGGGAAAAAAGCATCATAAAATTTCCTTAGATATTAATTCCTTTTGTGTAAACGTTCCACTTCTATGGCTTATTCTAATGTGTCTATTAAATGATAATGCACAATTTTAATGTTGTTCCAAGATTTTAAATTTTTCTAATTTGTTCCTCTTTGGACATTCCTGCATAGATACCTGAAGGCTCATCAGGCCTTTGTTACTTTCCTATAGAGGTTTTCAGCTAGCTTCCCTGTTTTTAGCATCTTCTTTGAATATTCTGAAGCGATCTTTACCAGGTAGCTTAATGATGATGTTCTTAGGTACTCTTCCCTTGTTTTGTCAGCTGGACATCTGTCATGGTTTAACTCCAGCCAGCAAAAAAGCACCATGCAGGTGCTTGCTCACTCCTTCTCCTCCCTGTGGGATGGGGAGGAGAATTGGGAAAAACAAAAAGGTAAAACTTATGGGTTGAGATAAAAACAGTTTAATAACTGAACTAAAAATGAAAAAATAGTCATAATAATAAATATAATAGGAATAATAATAATTGTAATGAAAAGGAATATAACAAAAAGTGAGAGAAATAAAACCCAAGAAAGACGAGTGATGCACAATAGCGTTGCTCACCACAATTACTGACCGATGCCCAAGCAGCTATCTACCCCTCCTGGCCCTTACCCCACCAGTTTACATACTTAGCATGACACTCTATTGTATCGAATATCCCTAGTTGGGGTCACCTGTTCTGGCTATACTTCCTCTCAGCTTCTTGTGCACCTGCTCAATGGCAGAGCATGGAAAACTGAAAAGTCCTTAGCGTGGGATAAGTGCTACTTAGCAACAACTAAAACATCATTGTGTTATCAACATTACTCTCACACTAAATCCAAAACACAGCACTCCGCCAGCTTCTGGGAAGAAAATTAACTGTAGCCCAGTTGAAATCAGGACAACATCCCATGTTTTTTGCGGACCTTTCTCAAAGAACACTGTCAAGGAAGCTCAGTGCCAGCAACTTATAAGCTCCGCAATGACTTCCATAAAAAAACCTTCCATAAGTAACCTGAAAGGTTATTATCTGTCTGTAAAAGACTATATCATTGCCTTAAATTGTGAGAATAGACAAAAGCACCACTTGTTATTCTGATGCCTTCACCTTTGTTCTCAGAATTTCATAGTTATTTCTAATTGGCTTAAGGTCATAGATACTGGTATGGATAAGCATCTTAGAGTAGCACCGGTGTTTTCAAGGTCTTTACAAGACCTTGAAGGTCATCAAATTCAGATGCTTGGGCATGTCACAACAGATTCTATTTGCAATTAAAATGGTGAGAATTACAAGAAGATTAATTACTTTCTGTGGAGCTATTACAGATTCATATCAATGTAATTGAGCTCATAATCTGGCCCATTGACAGGTGAGTTCATTTATAAGGAGTCATTTCATTGTTACTGTTCTTGCCACAGTACTTAAAAAAAAAAAAGTCCTTGATTTATTATTCTTGCATTTCAAATCCTTTAAAAATATGCATTAAGAATAATATAATTCCTGTTAAAATAAATGTTTACTGAATTTCCTTTCATCTCAAATAAAAAGATTGGTCTCCTTCATCTTCCTGTCAAATACAAACTAATTGATGGAAAAAAGTGTTCTCACACATGTCAGTACTGATACTTGATAAGTATGGATGAGTGTCTCCTAGCAGAGTAAATGAACTTGGGCAAACTGCTTGATTTCTGCAGCAAGACTGCTTCTGGTACTGGATCAATTTCTATTATCAATATCCTGTGCTGTGAAGACACGCTATGGAGGAAAAATTTGAGTTACCCTCTGCAAGGATTTTCAGTTTCTGTGACCTTTTCTGCCTTCAGTGTTCAGTCTCAGTGAGTAGCAGGCAGCATGAACACTAGTTGGGATCACAGGATGAACCACCATAGTCAGATATGAACCCAGTGCTACATCCTTTAATTTTGCAGTTATTGTTTCAGCTCTAGCAGTGAGAGAGGCAAACTAAATAGTTAAAAGCCTATGTTTAATTTTGCATGTATCAGTAATACCATCACTCAAAGTCCAGAGAAAACTGGAATCTTACAAAACAGCATTGCTTAAAATCTAAATTGCTAGCTCAGAATGTAGTGTTCTCTGATGAGGTGTTCTGACCTGTGCCCATTCCCAGTTACTAGGTTTTTCACAGTCGTGCTGCTGCTTAATAATTAAAACAGTTAAACAACTGTAGACTGTGAGCTCTCCATGGACTGAGTGCAGGAGTTCTGGTATGGATTTGGTAGGTAAACTTCTATCAACTTGAATTGAGGCATCACTGGGTAAATTATCTCACTTTCTCACATAGACTGCAGTGAAATACATGTGTTATTGTTCTCACAGGACAATAATGCATAATATTAAGCACAAAAGAAGGTTACTCCCAGGTGCTGGAGAGTCATCTGCCTTAATTACCATCTCGATGGGAACCCCTTAACAACATTTCTGAATGCTTTAATTGAAATTTGTGGAAATAACATATATTTGACAGGAAAAAAAATATTGTTTTGTTTTATACTCCTGTTGTGCCTAGAATAACCACAATTATACAATCTGTTGGTAAAGGAATGCTTCCTTTAGTGAGCACTAGAGAACAGAGGGTAGGCTGCTAAAATAAAACCAAATGTAAAAGCACTCTATCATGCATAGGAGTTTTTAAAAACTCAAACATATTCCCCTATCCCCTGCAAAAGGACACTGCTAGAAAATTCCCTTTTTAAGCAAAGTACATCAGAGGTAATCTATTATGTATAAAAACAAATGTCCAACAAACTCTAAAGGAGGAGAAAGACTTGCATAGCCCAGTATTAAACATGATTAATATGATTAAATATGGAGCTTATGACATGTCCATTACTAAAGTGTTCTTAGGAACAGAAGAGCTAGAAATGCTATAGACAGTTGTATTGTAGCTGTCACAGTCTTGTAACAGCAGGACAAGGTTTTCTAGGGAAAGGTAATATCTTTCTTTAAAACAAAATATCATTCATGGAGAAAAATGGAAGCCCTAGGAAGACTTTTGTGCATTTCTAGATGAAAAGCATTGTGACAATATTGTGCAGAATAGCATGGTTTGAGGGATTTTTGTTTGTTTTGCCTTTTTAACAAAGTTGTGACAAGACAACTACTTGTGGTGCCTCCAAGGGCCTTTTTTTCAGGATTTATGTCATGAGTCTAGACACCTTGGTGTCTCAGAATGATGTTTTATTTGGTTTATCATCAAACTGTGTTTTTCTGGATGACTTGAGGTAATTTAACAAAGCATGATTTAAGAACCTAATTTCTGCTTAGGCTTCACTGAAAGCATGTAAATACTGTTTTGGAACTTCCCTTTAGCTCATTATACATTTTAATGCAAATTTGCAATAGAGAAGGTCTTGGTTTTTTCTTAATTAGGTTTATAGAACTTCAGCCAGATTTAAATCTATCCTAAAAGAAATGACATAGCACCCAAGTGATTAAAACCGGTGTTTCAGTTCACTATATAAATGCTGTACTTAGATGAATTACCCACAGGAATTCTACCCTAAGAAGGAGCAGCTCACAGAGATGAAGAAACGGAAAGGCTGAGCTAGAGAAGCTTTAATACATTCCTATTTATAATTGCTATTTACATTATTATGGAGTCAGTTTTTGCAGAGTTTGTGCAGTGTGATTCACTGCAGTCTGATGAACTGCAAAGACAGGATCTGACCTCAGGCCCATATCTCCAGTGCCTTACCCTTTCTCTGCGACACGGCGAAAGAAACTTCAGCCTTCTTCACCCCCAACCTCACCTCCCTCAGTAGAGCAGCAGATTTTCACTTCCTTTGTGTCCTTCTCTCTTTAGATAAAACTGCCCTTATCCTCACATACAGCTGTCTACACAGCAGCTGAATGTGGATGGAGGTAGTGATTCATCCCAGCATCTTCTCTCCCCAATAGCAACAGACTGTCTTTTTCTCCTCCTTTTCTTGCAACCATCTTGCTCATAAACATTTCTATTATTCTTTTGCGTCAAGAGTAATACTTTTCTTCCTGCCCTTAAATGCAAGCAAGGCCATACAACCATATCAGTCAAATACTCCTGGTTCTACCAAGGGAAGACAAACCTCTGGGGAAAGTGAGGAGGAAGTGAATGCGATAGAACACATGACAGCCAGGTAGGAGTAACAGCAGCAGTTACTACTGATGGTAAAGGTGACTGCTTATCAGCAGAAGCTATCATCTCCCATTCCCACACCATCAGCATCAGTAGTCTGGCTACTTATGGCTAGCTGAAACAAATACAGGAAATAGAAGTCATCCATTTGGGCAGGGATTGTTGTTGCAATGACCACTATCCTATGCCTGCAAAGGAAAAAGCATTGGGCTCTATGGAAACATTTTGTAGGCCAGGTTAACCTGTAGAGTGCTATCTGGATTGCACTCGTTTTCAGTATTACTTGTCTCAGAGAGCAGTATCCGTTGCTTGTCCTCATTCCCTGTCTTGAATAATATCCAAAGAAAACAGATCTGTACAGACAGAGATGGCAGCGTGTGGGCAGAGTTAGTGACAACCACTCCCTGACTTCATGGTGAGGTACTTCAGAAGGGGTGTCTGGGCATTGCATGAAGGCTGACAAGAGCACTAGAACTAACTGGTGCTTGGTAAAGAGGAGGTCAGTTAGTGAATACCTTAGGGAAGGAAGGAATTTTATTTTTTTTTCCCTTAAGAAGACATTCTTTGTTAGCTGAGATCCCAGATGCTCTTGTCACACTTAAACACAGGTACATTAACTCTCAGGGTGTCAAAGAATAGGACACATTCAAAGAAAGACTGTCTTGTACTCTTAGTCCTGCATTCTTCCTAGCATCCACCAAAGTCATTCTGACTGCATAGCTATTAATGTTTTACTGACTCTTTTTACTGATGGGAAATATTAAGTTGCTGGCTACTTTCTGTGGCAGAACTGGTAGAGATGTGTGTGTCCTGACTCTCAGCTGAAGCTGCCACATTATTCCTTTTTCTAAGTATTGAAGTGATCCAGGATTGTTTGCTCTGATGCACACTATCCAGTTGACACCATGAATTATCATTATCCATAGAAGCAAGAGATTGGTATTGATCAAACATGTCTTTTATGCCTTAAGTTGTAAAATCTGATTTATCACCTTGGCCTTGACAATATCTTACTTAAAATCCCTTGCAAGCTTGGCATTTAATATCCTTTAAATGAAAGGGCATTTAACCTGAAGAAGATGCATTGAACCATGAATCTACAAAAGAGCTCAATCTGGAAATTGCAAGATATGGACTTGCTGCCTAATCTCTTACCAGTTGCCTGAAGAAATCAGTCCTAAATGGACTCTGCATGACAATATTTCTGTCTCATTTTTTTCTGCTCTGGAAAACAGCTACATAGGAGCTTACAGAGCACACTAAAGAACTGATTAGTTTCTCATCCTTATTCCTTTTTTGAAGGATTGATTTTAAGACAACTCAGTTTCTGGGTGAGAAGTCATAGGCATGTTTTCTCCCTTCAGTGATGTATGCATTCAATTTTCTATTCCTTCCATTATCCCATCTGTTCTGGGACATCAGGCAGAAAAGGCCCTCCTTAGAGGGCTTGGTTCAATTCATAAGCATTCATGACAAAACTGTACAGGATTTTGTGATGAGTGTCTTATCTGAGGTTACCACATCTGTGAGGCGTTCCAACATATCAGAAGCATTGATCTAGGAGTAGTGTGATTCCAAATTCACTGTAGCCAAAATACTTGTTCTCTGTAGTAGTGTTTTCACCAGGATTATACCTCAAACCAGAAATATACCTACATTTTCAGACAAAAGACCGTCACTTTTAGACAGTGAAAAGGTGAATTCTACTCAAGGCAATCCCTAAGCTGAGTTTTATATGCTTCTGTATTTTATGGCTCCTAAAATATCTCTGTTTCTATTTTTGTAGCATAGACATTTCTTTTTAAGTTAAGCTGGAACCAACAAAAATAAACTGCAAAGCAGAGCAATTAATTTAATTGAGATCCTTTCCTCAAGTAATAATGAAATAACTTGTGATTTGCTTAGCACTTTAGGCAAGGAGTTCATTTCTTGTCTCTGTAGCTGTGCCCAAGCATAACAGCAGTTACACCCAGGGGGCAGCCACTGTCTTTATTGCAGTCATTATATCCACCCTGTGCTCTTTTAGAGAGTACAAGTCTAGCTGAAGCTTCCTGGCATGTAATATGCAGTTTTTCTACTGCAACCAACCATCCTGTTATGAGTAACACAGATTATATTTGTAGCTGAGAGAGATGTTCATTTTTTAGTAAAAGACAAATTTGGGTGTTTGTCCTGCAGTCTTCACTTCCAGATATGTCCAGATGGAGGAAGGTGACAAGTGGTGTCCCCCAGGGGTCTGTGCTGGGACCAGTGTTGTTCAATATCTTCATTAATGATATTGACAGTGACATTGAGGGCACCCTCAGCACGTTTGCATATGATACCAAGCTGGGTGGTGCAGTTGATATGCCTGAGGGATGGGATGCCATCCAGAGGGACCTGAACAGGCTGGAAAGGTGAGCCCAGATGAACCTTATGAGGTTCAACAAGGCCAAGTGCAGGGTTCTGCACCTGGGCCCGGGCAACCAGTATTATCAATATAGGCTGGGAGAGGACATACTGGAGAGCAGCCCTGTGGAAAAGGACTTGGGAGTGCTAGTGGATGAAAAACTGGATATGAGCCACCAGTGTGCAAAGGCAGCCCAGAAAGCCAATCACACCTTGGACTGCATCAAGAGAACTGTGGCCAGCAGATCAAGAGAGGTGATTCTGCCCCTCTACTCTGCCCTGGTGAGACCTCACC
>JAVSBS010011262.1:62129-90305 GCA_033124195.1 Coracias cyanogaster
AGGAAAAACAAAACGTTCTGCTAGGTTGTGACTCATTCACAGGTCAGCTCCAACTTGGGGCCCACAACTCAGGCCCCAGCACTTCATCCTAGCAAGCAAGTCCCATAGGAGACAGATGATCCATAAAGCACACAGAATGCAAGCCACAGCACTTCAACTTATGGAAACTAAGTAAAGCAATTGTTCAGTCTGTTGGGTTCAGGTGTCCCTTGCTGGAAGGCCCAGAGTAATTATAATGAGAAAAGGGGAAAGGCATCTGAACTATTCTATCCTGGAAGGAGCAATGGAATATGAGTGACCTATGAATGGGATGGGGTGGCTGCATAAGGAGTGCTGAGTGATTATCTAGTTTTCCATAGCTCATAAAATGGGTACATAGCAGATATGTAAGACACATTAGACCCACAACAGGTGAGTTGCCACTTTTATGTTTTGCAGATTTTTCCAGTGGGTTTCACTGAGGCAAGATGTCATTGCATTTGCACCAGTCTAAATTATTTTTTCCTCAAGTTTGTGATATTGTCCACTCTGGAAAAAATGCTACGTTAGGGAATCCTTAACTAGGGAATCTTTTCATCTTCTCTGCAAAAGGCACAGAATAATGCAAAAAATTAAATATGGAAGATATATGAGAAGAACCCAGAGAATCCTGAAGTAATTATTACATCAGAATCAGAGAATTAACAGACAGCTAAAGATAATGGCACAAACACACAGATGTTTCAATATTAAGTCACAGGGAGATTTAGATACTTATCAAAGGCCATAAAAAATATCTTCAGGAGTTCTAGGTGTATATATTTTGGTACTTCAAATGCAAGTTCGTTCCATCTCCAGATTTTGCCTCAATATTATTTTCTAGTACCATTCAAGAGGCAGGAGACTTCAAATTATAGACAGAGGAAATCTAAATTTTAAAAGCATGTTTATATTCTTCTCACAGTGAACAACAGGCCTGTGAAAATAATTGTAAAAAATACCAGGGTTAAAACAAGGACTGGACATTCATGTAGGTAATCAGAATTAAATTACATGAGATGGCTATAAACCAACAACCGACAGAAAATATTAACGAGGAATTTTCTGTGTGAGCTTTCTTTTGTCTGTCTTTGAAACTCCTGAAATGTGCTACTGGCTTAGAAAAAAATTTCATTTCACCCAGTATGACAATTCCTAGGTTTCTAGTAGTCATAAAGCTAACGCTTTATGAGAAGTTTATTGACCCAATGTATGGCTTGTTTTTCAAGGCCTTCCTTTGCTTTTATTGTCTCTGACAATGTAGCTTTTTTTTCATAAAAGCCAAGTGAAAGATGAGAAATTCACACATCTGATGTGTTCTTCACACTCTCTTAGCTTTATATCTTTGTCTTTTCTGAAGAATGTCAGTATGAACATCTTTAGGTGGAAGCTTTCAATGCACATCCTGATTCCAGTCACTCAGCAGATACAAAAACTACACGTCTGGAGATGACTGTAATTAACGGAGGTAGAACAGGATATTTAAACCTAGGCCTATTTTCTCTCAGCTCTAAAGCATCACACTTTTCCTTTTCTCCCCTTATTTCTCTCAATGTAATATAGATTTATGCTCATTTTGCGTGCTTAATCCTAGTCCTCAAATTTTTAGGTTTACCTGTACCTTTTGTAAACTTCACTTTAAGTGACAGTAGCATGATCAACCACTCATTCTGCACATGGAACTCACAGGGCCATAGCACATCTTCCTCCACTCTGTTCCTTTGAGGTACTTATCCTTGTAGAGCCAATTTTAAGAATTGGCTTTATGTTAGTCATCTGTTTGGCCACTCTGGTTTGACCTCCTTTCATGAGGTTAAATGTGTTCCGCAGGGAATCATTAATTATGCATCAAACACGTGCACAGCTTTCTTGCTTCCTTAAACTTTTATTCTTCATTGGATTTAATTAAATTCCCTGAAAACTCAAAGAGAATCAGAAATGGTTCAAAACAGGCAAGTCTTCTGTGCTTTTACAGATGCAAATCACACTCTGTTGCTTTGCTCAGATAGAAGGAAGGGCAGGTGTGCAGATCAGACAGAGACAACAGATAGAATAATCAAGAAATGAACTCATGCTGAAAGGTTGGCATCTGTTTTTTCCAGGCAGCAAAAGGTTTTGAATTCTGAAAATGTTTAGGCGATGTCATACATACAGTAGAATGGCACAGACTGAATTTAACTTCTGATGTTTCATTGGCCTGCAATAGAGAGATGAGCATGTATTTCTGCTCTGCAATAAGTAGATTGGGAGTCAATATAAGATGATGTTAGTGTAAATTTAAAAGTCAGACTGAGGGCAGAGACTGTACTCTGTTACAACCAGTGTTATTCCATAGATAGCAAAATTGTCAGAAAGTTAATTGCTGAAAACTATTAATGAATAACTGCTTAGTTATATCCAGTGAACTACTGGAGAGAGTCCAGCAGAGGCTATGAGGGTGATTAAGGGACTAGAAGATCTCTCTTACGAGGAAAGGCTGAGAGACCTGGGGATATTTAGCCTGGAGAAGAGAAGACTGAGAGGAGATCTCATCAATGCTTATCAATATCTAAATGGCAGGTGTCAATAAGACGGGGCCAGTCTCTTTTCAGTGGTGCCCAGTGACAGGACAAGGGACAATGGGCACAAAATAGAACACAGAATGTTCCACTTCAACATTCTTAACTGTGAAGGTGACAGAGCCCTGGAACAGGTTCCCCAGAGAGGTTGTGGAGTCTCCTTCTCTGGAGACTTTGAAAACCCATCTGGATGTGTTTCTGTGTAACCTGACCTAGGTGAACTTGCTTTGGCAGGAGTAGTTGGACTAGATGATGTCCCTTCCAACCCCTACCGCTCTGTGATTCTGAGATTTCTGATGCAGTGGAAGATGGTCACAAAATGAAAAAATTCAGAGGAATTATAAATATAAGTTCTTTGATGTGCTGTACTTGTCCAGCCTTTATAATGACAAAGATTCATTCAAATTTAAAGACTGATTTTTAGGGAAATATAAATAAGCATTAAAGGTCTTTTTTCCTTAGCTTTCTAATCTGAATGTTTTATTGCTAAAACCTCTTCCCTTTTACAGGGGACTCTAATTGTTTACTTTCTGATATGAACTTGGAAATACATTTTTAAAAGAAATTTAAAACTGGCCCAAAACGTTTTCAAATAAGATGTCTTTCAAATAAGAAAAATAAAAAGCACAAACTACAGTGCATAAAGAAAATGAAGCAAATAAATGCAAAGAAATGTATTATTCAGAAAAAGTGATGATTTCCTGGAGATGGGGAAATATCTTTTGTCTTGCTGATACAAATTTTGATTTATCTTCTGACAGTCAGTATTTGTGTTGTGGGCCGGTTTGTGACTGGAGGCATTCATGTCTACATGTGACATAAGGAAAATATGATTGCCTTAAAGATGCACATATTCAGCTCCTGCAGAAGGTCCTTGAATCATCAGTCTAAAGGCTCTGCTTGAAGGATGCAATTTGTATCTGAGTACTTGTGCTTGTCTTGATGCAGCCTGAGCTGTCACAGCTAAACCCATGCACATGCATGCTGTCATGTGCTTTTGGTGTTGATCAGTAGACAACAGGAAGCAACATCATGATCCCAAGAGGAAAAAGGAAATGTGTGAATAATATTTAAGAATTAAGCTAAGTTCTAGGCTTTTCTTAAATGCTAGAAACTCTGCTTTACTCTGTCTGCAGTCACAGAACTCATTTGGCACATGTCAGCAGAGACCTAATGTGTGTAACGCAAAGTAGTGCTGCTGGGCTTTTTATGGGTATGGGGGTTTTTTGTTCGTTTCATTGTACTGGGCAGGCACCTGCAGCAATAACATTTTTCCTATACCACTGTCTTTTCTTGGCTATCAATTTTTTCTTATTAATTGTGATAATTTTGTTAGCAAGTGCTTCTTCTGTTCGTATTTCTGTATGTGACTCTGTCCTAACTGTCTGTAATGTTATTCACTTCACTTCATTGCCTGGATAGAAAAAAGAATTAAGTAATTACTTTAAGTATCTATATTGTTGTTTACTTGGATAACAGTGACATTTAACAAACACAGAGACTGTGGATGTTAGTGATTGAACAGTGAGCTTTAGGGAGCAAAGTGCAAATGGTATTGAAAATCTTATTTTATACTTTTTTTTTTTTTAATTACAAATTTCCTTTTAAAAGCCCTTGGGCCTTTTTGGTTTATGATTATTATTTTTTATATTAACTCATAAATAATTGAAAAAGAAATCTGATTCCTTAAATCCTGTACCCCAGTATTCTTTGTTGATGGCAGCCTTGTAAGAGTTGTTTTTGCTTAGTAAGCACATTAGCAAAACTCATTTTGGAGTGTGGCACCTGCATATTTCATCTTGATACAGCTTTAAAATAATAAATGATGCACATCACCCGCTTTAGGAACACCAAAGTGAAACATAAAAGAAATTCAGCTTTTAGCATCTATGGTGAAGGCAACTACCACTTTACCTGTGCTTTTGAGATGTTCATGCTCATACTTGAAATTTTTTCAAATTACTTAATATTTTATTGTTCTTGTTGGTGATGTTTCAAACACACAGAATCCTAAGCTCATTTGTGGTGTAAATGGATGCAATTCAACTGTTCGAGCATGTAAACTATGTCTGGAAACAGGCTGCCCAAGGAAGTGGTTGGGTATCCACTCTGTTTAAAAGACAGGAAGATGTGGCACTTAGGGATATGGTTTTGTGGTGATTTGTCAGTGCTGGCTTAATGGTTAGACTCAATGATCTTAAAGGTCTTTTCTGACCTGAACCATTCTATGATTCTGTTAAATGGAATTGACTTCTTGTCCAAACTCAAACACACACACACACACAAGCACACTGAGGGTAGAGGCAAGGATGAAGTTAGGAAAGCTAAAGCCCAAATCAAGTTGAATCTGGCTAGAGATATCAAAGACAAGAGGGGCTTCTATAAATGCATAGGTGACAAAAGGAAAGCTAGGGAAAATGTGTACCCATTGCTGAAGGTGATGACAACCCGGTTACACAGGACATGGAACAGGCTGAGGTATCTAATGCCATCTTTGCCCCTGTCTTTACCAGCAAGACTGACCTTTAGGTAACCAGATCCCAGAGACCAGAGGTAAAGGTTGGAACAAGGTCAATGTGCCCTTGGTGAAAGAGGATCAGATCAACGAACACTTAAGCAAACTAAACATACGTAATCCCATGGGCCCTGATGTGATGGTGAGGGAGCTTGCTGTGAAGCCACTCTGGATAATCTTTTATCAATGTGAGAAGTGCCCAAAGGTTGGAGAAAAGTAAATACCAGTCTTGTCTTCAAGCAGAGCAGAAGGCAGACCCAGGGAATTACAGGCCAGTCAGCCTGGGACATTGTTGATACTGGCTTAAGGTAAGTATATTGTATGTTTAGAAGTGATACAGAATAGAGAAATATTAGTATTTCTGTTTCTGGTTGCTCTAAATGGCCACATTTTCACTGTCTGCCTAACATAAAGTTAATTACCTGACTCTCAGCTTGGCTTGACAGCAGGGATCAGGAGCTGAAGCTATGCCCTTTGGACTAACAAAGGATGTGCTGCTGTTCCAGCTCTGAGGATCAGGCACGTTCTGGTGAGGACTAAGAGAGTCTTGTTTGCACTGAGAAGGACTGAGTAGAAGTGCTGTGCAAGGTTTACTGTGACATAAATCAGCCCTTGGCCTTTCCTTCACACTTTTTTAAGAAAAGCCTACTCACAGTGGGCTAAAAGGGAACCACATACTCCACACTCCCATCATTTGCTAAAATTCAAAATTGTCTTCTGTGAAATTCACCATGGGTGAAATTACAAATCTGGATTTTACCTTATCACATCCTTGTTGTGGATAAGCCTTTCTCTCAGCCTCCCTCAGGCAGGGATAAAAGTAACTAGATTGGACTAAGCGCAACCAAAATCAAATCCTGATGTGGAGGGAAAGCTATACTTGGAGCTGGGGAGTTCAGGGGAAACAAAAGGGGAAAAAAGCAATGGAGATGCATTTGGAGATATTCAGACTCCTTCTCTGAAACATTATTTGGAGCTGCCTTGTTGCTTCCATCTGGGAACCCTTGGGAGACCAGAGCTAGCCAGAGTTAGCCCTGGTGATTGAGCCCTCACAGTTAGCTGCCTACAGGTGGGTGGTGTAAAAATTTCCTTGTTTCAGTCTCACAGTGTTCTTAGGATCATATTTCTGAGCTATTGTAAAATTGTGACAATTGGTACATATAACATGAAGATGATGATACGTTGTCTTCTTTATGACGAACACAAAATTTTGTTGAATTTTACTAGAGTGCCATTTTCACTAAGTTGTTAGTGCATGTAGACTTCTCATATATGCACTAATTTTCTACATAAGATCAATTTCTATAGATTCAGTAAATTCAATTTCTATGTATTCGAAAGTAAGTTTCATTGAGTGATAATTCTCGTACACAAACAAGAAAAACAATCTAAGGATTAATGGTTTTTTTCCTTTTTCATTTATATCTCTGTGGCAGTAGCTATACCTTTCATCTTGTTGCACATCTGAATCAGAATTTTGCGCTCCCTGAAATGAGCAGAGCTTTGGCATATATTCAGTCAGAATCACAGAATCACATTGTATCACAGAATAACAGAATTACTATGGTTGGAAAGGACCTTTAAGATCATCGAGTACAACCATTATCTATCTCTACCAGGCCCACCTCTACACCATATCCTTGAGAACCTACCTAGATACCTTTTAAATACATCCAGGGATGGTGATTCAACCACTTTCCTGGGCAGCCTGCTCCAGTGCTTGTTAACCCTTTCGGTGTAGCGTTATCAAGGATTAAGATCTGGCTCCTAAAAATTCTGATTTAAAGCCTATTTAAGTCAACAGACAGACTCATATTAACTTCTGTAGGCAAACAGCCAAGCTTAAACAACAAATAATTAATCAGAGGAAAATAAGAACTTCACTAGGTTGTGGGTTTTGTTGACCTGGAATTTACTAAAGCTTTTGACACTGTTTCCCACAACATTCTCCTGGAGAAACTGGGTGATCATGGTGGTAAAAACTTCACTGGGTAAAATCTGGATGGATGCCTGGGCCCAAAGAGTGGTAGTGAATAGAGCTAAATCCAGTTGGTGGCCAGTCACAAGTGGTGTTCCCCAGGGCTCAGTACTTAGGCATGTTCTCTTTAATATTTTACCAGTGTTCTGGATGAGGGGATCAAGGACACACTCAGAAAGTTTGGAGACACCACCAAGTTAGGTGGGTCTGTCAATCTGCTTGAGGGTGGAAAGACTCTACAGAGGCATTTGTACAGGCTGGATCCACAGGCTGAGGTCAATTGTACCAGGTTCAACAAGGCCAAGTGCTGGGTCCTGCATTTGGGTCACAACAACCCCCTGCACTTCTACAGGCTTGGGGAGGAGTGGCTGAAAGCTGCCCACTGGAAAAGCACCTGGGGGTGTTGGTCGACAGCTGGCTGAACATGAGCCAGCAGTGTGCCCAGGTGGCCAAGAAGGCCAATAGCATCCTGGCTTGTATCCGCACTAGTGTTGTCAGCAGGACTATGGAAGTGATCATCCCCCTGTACTTGGTGCTGGTGAGGCCACACCCTAAATACTGTGTTCAGTTTTGGGCCCCTTGCTCCAAGAAAGACACTGAGATGCAGGAGTGTGTCCAAAGAAGGGCAACAAAGCTGGTGAAGAGAGCAAGAGTTATGAGGAGCAGCTGAGGGAACTGAAGTTGTTTAGCCTGTAGAAAAGGAGGCTCAGGGTAAACCTTCTCACTCTCTACAATTAACTGAAATGAGATTGTCACGAGGTTGAGACCGATCTCTTCTATAAGTAGCAAGTAATAGGACAAGAGGAAATGGCCTCAAGTTGTGTCAGGGGAGGTTTAGTTAGGATATTAGGAAAAAAATTATTCACAGAAAGGATTGTAAAGTACTGGAATAGGCTGCTCAGGGAAGTGGTGGAGTCACCACACCTGGAGGGATTTAAAAGACATGTAGATGTGGAGCTCAGGGACATGGTCTAATGGTGACCTGGCAGTGCTGGGTTAATGGTTGGACTTGATGATCTTAAAGGTCTTTCCAATCTAAATGATTCTATAATTCTCGGTGACCTGAAAGAAAAAGATGTCCCTCAAGAAACAGCAGTTTTCATAATCTCTTCAGCTCCTTGTGCTTGAGAATTTTATGGGGAAAAAGTCTCTTTCTCTGACATACTACATATGGGCATAGAAATGTGGATTAGAATAGAGTTACATTTATAAGTTAAATTTCTGCAGTTCTATAAAACAGGCTCTGCATGAGAAATGGTTACAGTATAGTGATTTAGGTGCAATCCATTTTTAATTGTACAGCCTTTTATTACATCTGTCCTACGCCTTGGGGAAATGCACTGGGGACTGATAAGGAATCTTGTTTCTAAAGAAAAGTCAGAGGAGGATAAGCAAAAAAAATGTGGTTGGTATCAAATGAAGAGCTCTGCAGAATGCAATTAATTGGTAGATAAGAAACCCATGGCTGTTTCCTTCTTCAGCTAAATAGTGCCAGGTGTTTTAAGGGTTTCTTTTCTGTGTAAATAATTTCAATCATGTTACTAGTTGTCTATACCCTTTATCAATCCCGTGACCACCTCAATATCCACAAATATTCCTCCTTCTCTTCTTGCCTTTGATTATTTGTGCTTGATATCAGTGACATTGAAATATTTTGTTCATTATTTCATAAATAAAACTTTTCAGAGATATTTATAAAGACCTGTCTTTGGAGAGCCTTTCTCCTGTTTCCAGGTGCAGATTTAGCAGAATCTATTGTTACTTCCCATCTTTCAAGTTACATTGGTTTGGAACTAACGAATCTTACAAAGTATACTAGGCTCCTAGGTGGGGTTGTTCTCCTTTTTCGCATATGTTCTGATCTGCTTCTGCTGTGGGTTTTCTGTTGTTGTTTGTTTTTTTTTCCTGAGGACATTGTGTAGCTTAACTTCAAACCGTCCTTTCAGACTGGTGCCAAGTTTCATCTATATTCTGTTTCATTGCAAGAGATAAATGGAGATCTCTTTTTCTGTTTGGTTGCCTCTGATCCACCTCCTCTGTACCTGGTATGGATGCACGTAGTATTGGCTTTTATCTTTCAGTCAGTTTCTGCTTCTTGTGGACACCTGCTGGAATACATTTCTTTCAAAATTTCATGCTGTGGGGAAAATGCTTTATTCTTTCTTCATGTTTGCTTTTATGACATGTCAGTATTTGGGGATGGAGGTTGTTCTTCCAGTTCTCTATGAAATCACAAGCAATGGGCTAGACTCTCTAATGCAGGACGAGTTTAACTGAAAATAGATGTTCCTCTGAAATACATGTGTATTTAATATTAGATGCATGAAGAGATATGTTATACATCTGAAAAAAAAAAAAAAAAAAAACCAAAAACGACTGTGGAGATAAAGTAGATGGGGAAGATTTTGCAATGCCTATTTCCTTAAGTTCATCTCACAAACTGAAGCTGTTTATTCTGCTTTTAAATGACCATGGAAATCAGGAAGGACCACAAGAGCCATAAGCAACATTTACAGAACATTTACAAAGTCTCCTCAGTATTTGCTTGAATTTTCTTCCCTTTCAGAGGCTTTACTTCTTGATACTATCTTGTGAAGTAGGGTGGAAACCTGAGGTCAGCCAAGAATCATAAAGCTATTTTCAACAGACCACATTGTGATGTCCCAAGAGCAACACAAAATCTTCCTCTGGCCCTGTCAGTGCCTCAGTAACAACGGTTGGGAAAAGTCAAGTAGCCTTAATTTGTCTCGTGAGTTTTCTGGCTTAAGTATTTTGTCACATTTCATTAGCATTTCACCAATGACATTTCCCTGGAATAGATGGGAAGGCAATATCATGTGAATATTTCAGCTTAATATTTACATACATTCTCAGTGTGTATTAAATGACATTTCAGGGACTGATATTAATATTGTCAGGAAATATAGTTCAGCTCAGAATTTCACTCCCAAGGGTCTGTGCTTTTGTACTCAGATCAACAGAAGGAAAACATCTTTGAAAAGTTGACCTTATGTATTGGTGCCTGAACACACTAAAATGAAAGAAGCCAGATTTGCAGGACACTTAGAACATTTTCTAATATATGTGTAATGGTTTACTGGCAACATTTGAGCTACCTTAGAGCATCCTTCCTTGCCTTCATCAATGCTTGAGGTGGGTAGAAGTCTTCTGTCCCACTTGTTTATATTAACAAACTTTGAATTAGGCAAGCATGCAAATGCTAAAAAAGTATCCTGAAGTCATTTGTAGCGTCTAATGATTTGCCCTTGTTTGATTTTTCTGTTTATTTATCTATCACATTTATCACTGGGATATACGACAACAATACTTTCTTCTCTGGGTAATGGGAATTCTTTTTTTAAATGTGAATTTTAATTTTAAAAAGCCAAAGTAGTCTATTTCAATGGTAAGGTGTGGTGCCCACCAAGCCACTCTATCCTCCTCAGAAGGGCAAGTGGAAGAAAGTAAGATAGGAGATAAACCCTTGTGGGTAAAGATAAAGGCAGTCTAATGAAAACAACGCAAAGCGAAGCAAAGGCCATGTGCAGAAGTGAAGAAAACAAAGATTTGTCCTCCATTTCCCACCAGCAGGCGATGTCTGGCCCCTTCCCAGGAAGCAGGGCTCCAAAACACATAGCGGTTGTTCCAGAGGACAAAGGATCCTCTCCCCCCCGACTCCTTTTCCCTAGCTTTATAGTTGAACTAACATCATATGGTATGGAATATCCCTTTGGTCAGTTCAGGTCAGCTGTCCTCGTTGTGTCCCCTCCCAAGACCTTGCCCAGCCCATCCCACTGCAGGGGGAAGGTTGGGAAGAGCCCTGGTGCTGTGTGAGCCCTGCTCAGCAGTGGTCACCACTCTGGTGTGCTACCAACACCCTTCTAGCTCCCAGAACAAAGCGTCACACCATGAGGGGAAAATCAACTCCAGCTCAGCCAGACCCAATACATAAGGATATTTTTGTTTGGGTTTTTTTTTAACGATTTTGTTTATTTAAACGAATTCCCCTTAGAGGCTTTCCAGGGATATTTTCAACAACTTGGGCCGATCTGAAGGAAGAAACAGCCAAGCTTTGCCTGAGAGCCCTGACGCTAGCAAGGGTAGCAGAGGAAAGGTTGTCTCGGTGAGACATGGCCCAGCATGTGGCCTGCACGGCAGAGCCCTCCCGGGAAGCCCGGCGTGCCCGGGGGGTGTGGGGCAGCCCCGGGCCCAGAGCGCCCGGTGGCCCCGGGGGCGATCCCGGGCTAGCGAGAGGCAACAGTTCCACCTGGTGGCTGCGGGCACCGGGCTGCTCTGCAGAGCATCTGCCGCACACACAGCGAGGTTTGGGAACGTTACAGCATCGCAGAACGTCAGGGTTGGAAGGGACCTCTGCAGATCGTCGAGTCCACCCCCCAGGAAATGAAAAATGGTGTTTCATGCAAATACTGCCTCTCCTGTTGGGATGAAGGTTGGACTTGATGATCCTAGAGGTCCTTTCCAACCATAATGGTTCTATGATATCCAAGTGGCTTTCTTCCTGTAGCAGAGCCCATTGCTCTGTGTGCAGGTAGATGATCTGAACCTCTCAGCTGTATTTCTTTTCATTTCCAGGTTGCAAACTGTTGCTGTTTGTGTAATTATGGTACCCACAGGATCAGCCAAGAAGTACCCCACTTTTGGGTGCGGTATATAAGGGCGCAAAGACAGGCAGCCCATTTCTCTCTGAGTCTGAAGATCTCTGCCAGCCAGCTAGGGTGAAAATGGCAACACAAATGGACATGGTGAGTTAGTTTTAGACAAACCGGACACTCAGTGTGGGCTGTCCACTCTGCATTCACTCAGCATTTTTAAGAGAGTGGTAGGCTGCTTGCTGCTCTGGGATTTAAAACAAAAAAAGATAAAAAAAGATGAAGCAGCATTATTATTGTGTAGAGGAGAGGCTGTAGCAAAGACAAATTAAAGATTTTGCCCAAAATCACAAGAGAGCTCTGTTCTCACATCAGGAATTGAACAACTGTGTATTAGCTGAATTTAGTGCAGTAAACATAGAAGTGTTTGTCCTTTACTGACGTAAGTCCACCGAACTTGAGTCTGCTCTGGATTTGGAAAAGTAGAGGTAAGAAAAGAACTTGCTTGATAGCCACTTATTACAGCCATTCTTCACTTCCCTGAGAATTCTCATAAATCAGCCTTTTGGGGATATTCACAGAGAGGGGACTGAAGAGCAAACATATCATCACCTGTGCCATTGTGTGACTAACCTCTAACACAACAGAAATAAACAAGTGTTTGATGTACCATCCATGATAAAATATTTCAGGGTCACTGACTGATAACTTTTCTCTGGAAAGTGAAGAATGTTAGGAATAGATGTCTCAAAAGATAAATTCTGTTCTTACTGGATCTGTCTGGAAAGTTATATGGATGTGATTAACCATTTCCAAATAATATCATGCATGGACACCATCAGTTTGCAGTGAGTCCTATTTGGATTATACCAAACCCAAGAGTTTTGGTATAATCAGAGTTCTTACTCTTCGAATTTAAATGCAGCCTTAGCACTGAATTCATGTCCAGATGGATACAAGCTTAGATAGTGTCTGAAATCCAGAGTCAATAAAGAATGTTACTTTTCAATTAGTCACAACTTTTGCACCCAAAACTTTAAATCTAGACTCTTTTTTTCAGAAAAACAAAGCAAAAGAAAACAAATTGCTGTGTGGACTGTTTTAATAAAGAGCATGTGGGAAATAATCTGTTAGTGTCAAAAAAAATTAGACAGGATTTTTTAACACTGAGTAAATTGGCACATATTAAGTACCTTGAATAAAGTTGACAGCAAAAGCCATAATAATTTCACCGCAAGTTAAAGGTGCAATTGCCAGAAAATTGAAAAATGTAGGGAAATTCTCTGCAGTGCTTGAAGAATCGATGTTGGCCATATGTGGCAGTACAAAGCTGATGTGGAGAAGATAGAACTGACTGATCTTTTTGGTGAAGTCTCTGAGGCGTGAAAGTCATTCTAAAGTTTAATTGAAGTTGGGAGAAGCTTACGTCTGACAGAAGACATTTGTTTTAACTATTTGGCAGGAAATGAATGAAATCTTTAATTTTCAACATGTGAAAGACTCAGGCATTCATAGATAAAGATGGGCTTATTAAAATTATCACCTTCTTCAACTGTGGGGAAAGCAACTACTCAACTAAGGTAATACTTCAAGCTGTTAAATTTACTTCATTGTTATCAGGAAGCAAGCAATGAGTTTCCTTATGAATATAATTGAAAGAGGAAATTCTAACATAACCTCTGTCATCGTGCCTATCAAAAAAGTGCTTATAATTTACCCGAATATGAGTGTGCTATGGCTAGTGTTCAAATCAGTTACTGTAAGCTCACTGCTACTTTGCTGTCGCTTCATCCTGTGCACTTAGAGCAGAAGATCTGCTCAGCGATCTCTTTCATGTTGTATGTGGATAATGCTTCCCAGGTGGACATATAAGCAATGTATGTAGCTGCTGTAGCACTAGCAGTAAAAAGTGACCATGTAAAATCCTTTTACAGTGTTACTTGTGTCATGGATTCATTTTGAAGCATATCCTTCCTCCCATCAAACTTCTATGGAAATGTGAAATAGGAAGCTGTGTTTTCCCAAGACTGAAATCTGGACTGGGATTCAGTGACTGAATTTGATTTGTTTGGCAGGGAGCCATCATCAAGGACCCCAATTTCCTCCTCCATAAGCCGGGACAATGCTATTGATCTCTGGTGGTATCTGCTATGCGGGTGTAATGTGTTGAGTATATATTGTCATTGTATCATTTCAAAGGAATCAGACCTTAGGAGGATTCTGTTTTCATACTGTCATTCATCATTCTCATGACACCCAATTCGCACTCCCAGTTTATACAGCAACAGAGATTTGTTTTGTTCTGCCCTATAATTGACATATATTGCTGACTTGAAGGCTGGGATATAAATATAAAGTTAATAATAAGCTTATGAAAGGAATAAAATTCTAGGACACAGAGTTATATAGAGTTCCTGTACATTTTTTTTTTTCAGTGGTAGAGATCAAATTATGTTATAAAAAACATATCTATGCCTTAGCAAATGTTTATGTTGTGCTATGTAATAGAGAGAAATTTTGAACTAACAGTTCCAGAGTAAGTGACTGGCTTAAAATGATAAATTACTATTTTATTTCTTAGAAATTAATTTTTCCCTAGTAGAAAATGAAATTTTATGAATTCTGTTGTATTTTGATATTTGCATACTTTTTTGATAGCATTAAGAGTTAAAAATACCTACATTTGAGACGTCTTTAAAGGGTGTAGACATGTAAAAAAACAGTGTTATAATGCACAATCTGGGCTCTGCTGAAACATGCTTTTTGCCAGGAAATACAGCTGTTAACAAAATGTCACCTTATCCATTTAGTCATCATAGAAATGGAAACATTTTATGAATTAATCTTAAAGGGCCATCCGAGGCTTCAAATAAAATAATCAGTGAGCAAAAAAGAGTGTCATAATAGTAATGGCAGCCTTATCCTCTTTTGAACTGCTGAAAGACACTGAGCAGGCTCTTAGTAGCACAGATGTGCTTAAATCTATATGGCGCATCAAGAAGGCCAGTGCAACTTCAAAGAAAGAATACAGACATTCTACTTTAGCTAGATATTTATGACGGAAGAGATTGTTATTAAAACAAACATGCTTATACTTTTCAACATATAGATGTATATACATATGTGCATGCACAGTGTACCATCATAATGCCCAAAGTATACTTTTTTGCAATAATGACAAATAAAGGGCAGTAACGGTGTTTTCAGTTCCTACATCTTGCATTTCCCTAGAGAGTTTTCACAGCTCCATTGTACAACTCAGTAGTGCCTACTGGTATTTTAGGATCTGATGGTTCCTTGTGATTTAAGGACTCGCAGGCACAGTTCATCTTGTATTTCTTCCTGCTATCAATAGCTGCTATTTCAACTACAGCTCTACCTTTGTCTAGTAATTAACTCAAAACAGCAACCTCATAAGGAGCCATTGAATCCATGTTTCACTGTAATAAACATATCCTGCTTCCTGGCTGCAGAGGCTTTCACAAATTCCTTATCATGTTTTCTGTTTCATTAAATTCACTTACAGGCATTTGGAATACATTTTATTTTTAACATTGCGTTGATACCAACTAGGCTGTTTCTGAGCTTCTTATTGAACAACATTCTAGGAGTCTAGCAGTTTCAAAGTTGCTACTCCAGTCTACTAGTCCCATCACACACTGATCAGTACAACCAGAGGAGCCAAGAGCAATTAATGACCTAACGTGGAGGTACCGGCTATATTTAAGATACCTGGTTTTCTTAGCTGACTTCTGCTGCTAATTCATGAGTGTATAGTTGGCCCTGCTGATCCTGTCCTATTTGTCAGCCCTGCAGTAATGTCTGGGAAAACCTCAGCACACTTAAGTGGTCTTCAGTGCTAATTGTTAGGCAAATGAAGGGAGTACCTGGGCACCCAGCTCGTACATATTTACCTCTCAGTAGATAGCTATGTTGAGGTGTCTATAATACAGGCTTCTGGATTACAGAAGATGGGATAAACTCACATTATGAGCAATAGAAGATAGTAAAGGTAGTCAACAAAACTCACTGTGTGATTCTGACCTCTGACTGTCACCCCCAAAAAACATGAATGTCCCATAGCTCCTGTGTTATATCTGCCAGTCAGATATATTTTTAGATGTTTCAGGTGGTGTTAGGTCTGTTTGCCTGAGCAGCTGAATCAAGTTACTAATGTCAGGCAGATCTTGCATTTCCTAACACTTGTAAATTTACCTTTTCAATACATATTGACTTTTACACCTAGCTCTGAGTATTCAGAGTAGAAATTGTCTTTCCATGATGCAATCTGAACTTTACCTATGTTCCACATGACCAGGTTTTTGTTTCATACACTTAACTATATCTTCAGCTATCACAGTAACTTGTGCGTATTTTAAACCTATAATTAAATAAGGGCATCCCTGATATGTAAAGTAATAGTTCAGTCATGGTGTCTTGTTTTCTTGAGCAAATCTCACCAGGAAATATGCTCTAAGGTAGCTGTTAGTGCTGCAAACAGCTCTCTGTTGAATACAGAGCCTTCTCATTTGGTGAAATGTATGTACTGTCCTTCATAGGTATCTTCTGCCTGTCTTTGCAGCCTTTTAGAAAGTGGTTTTGCATCTTGCAGATTTAACAGTCCTAGGCAATGTTTAAACATTGCCAAAATCTGTGAGTTTCCTCTGCATCACATATTTTCCTTGCTGCTTCTTGTCCATTTTCAGTCTCTTGGAGATTTTACTTTTGCTTTGCCTCTGATGCTTTCAAAACCTCAGCCAAAACTTTTCTTTTATAAATGTATAATCTGGTCTGATTACATTCTGGCAAATAACACAATTCCTTTGTTAAGACTGAGTTGAAATGTTCTGTCTCAGATCTCTGAGCACCATCATAATCTGTTCTCAAATTAGGGATTCCACAAACCCTTCAAAATTACGTCTGACTTAATAGCCTCAGAGGTCGTATAAATGCTTCAAAAAGTTCTCCCTGTTATTGATTTCTTATGAAACTGATACAGTTCTTTCTTTTCTCTGGAAGCATGATATTATTTCAAATCTCTTTAGAACAGTTAGATAACAGTTCATTCTTCTTTCTGTAAGTGCAGGCTGTTAAGCAAATTCAACACTTCAGACACAGCAAAATGGGAAAACCAGAAAACTTTTGCTGATGTTAGTTTTCAGTAGCTCTGCATAGTTTTTTGAAAAAATATATTTTCTCTTTGAATCTCTTTGTGTTATGAATGACATTCCTAGACAATTTCAGCTGCAAAAGAATAATACTATAGAGCCATCAGATAGCAAGGGGATGCTGCCCAATTTTGCCACGTTTTTCTTCTGTTCAAGTGCCTGTCTTCATCTTTTACACCTACTTCTAGTACCACTCAAATGCTCAGAGTTTCTATGTAGAGTTTATAGGCTTGAATATAATAAAATGGAAGATTGTATGAAAAAGCTTGAGAGGTGGAGAAAGAAAGAGGTAGCTATCACAAAACTGACTTTTCAATTTAAAAACTGTAAAAACAGAATGTTCCAGAGTGTTGGATTTCAGCTTTAGAAGCAAAAGTCTGAGTATTTTTAGAAATAACTGCTCATAGAACTAACATGTATTTGAAGGTATACACTAGGCAATTACCTTTGGGGGAAAGCTCAAAGGCATAGGAAAATTCTATGCCTTTCTTTCTATGATCCTTATATTTTTGATCTTTTTCATAGCTCTATGTCATTATTTGTGTATGTGTGCATGCATGTGGATGACTAAATGAAAAACCTTTCACATATATTTGCATACAAATGTCCATATACAACTATATGTATATATTAAGATGGCAGAGAAGGAAGATTGATTTGTCTGTGTATTTCTTAGTCTGGAGCAAACTCCGTTGAGAAACCTTAACCCAGACCAGAGATATATATATTTGAGTTCTTGTACAAGACATAAATGCCTATTTTTCTAATGTAATGAGCAGATTATATGAAAGAAGAGTTCAGAAATTAAGAACAAAAAAAAGCAGAAAACATTTCCTTGGTCCAAATTTCTTTATCTGTAACATTTTACAAAGCGTTCTTCCACAATCATCTTCTCTGCCTCAGTCTTTTCAGCTGCATAAGCACAATTGACAGCTCTTCATTCCTGAAATTTGCAGGAAATGTATGAATTTTTAACAAACTCACACACCTTTCTTTTCATTACATCTTTCCCACTGTGTCTGTTTCTGTTTCAAAATACTACATCCCAGAATTTTCTACATAAACACATAGATATGTGGGATATATATTTCCTTTTGGCAGATGTGGCTTATTTTCTTTTTCCCACAGCAGTGGTCATCTGCATTTTACATGTGGTGATATTCACTAGAGGGATAAATATGGGCCATTTGCCTTCTTATAGTCTTCTTAGGATCTTTTTCACAAAAAAACCCCAGATTATCTGTTTGCCATTTTCTTTCCTCTTTATAACCGTTGTCATGTGTGTGGGCTCCCTGGGCTCTAATGTCTCTTTCTTCATGAATTAAAGGGGGAATTCTCCTCTTCTTTGACCTTTTCAGTATTCTGCATTTCAGTGGGGTGGCATTTCCACTCCTTAAAGATTACAACCTGCACTGACTAATCAGCCAATAAAATGCCAACTATGAATGTAAAATCAATTACTGTTGCTGTCAAACCCAAACCTCAGCCCAACATATTTTGGTCTCTTCTGCCATAAGCCACTGTTAGAATTAAAGCGCAGGAATATATATCTAAATGGGTCTGATCCTTTGTTACATACTGGAGAACCTTATGTTTGGATAACATAAAGAGGAACTGAACTTTTCCTTACTTCACAGCATGGTGTAATAGTTAATTGAGGGGTTAAATTCAGTATTCCCCTTAGTACTGTCATCTGTGTGACTTTCAGCAAGACACTGCATGCTTGACTTTCTCCACCCATCCACCTCCACTCCACCCCCAACAGGAAAATACTTTAAACCATCATTGTTGAATTAATGACTTCCTGGCTGCTGGAAGAGGATACTGGAGTTCATCTGCATAGGGCTTCCCTCTGAACCCTTTCAGATGACTTTCTGTCAGAGTTCTTTATTTACCACGGTGTTGGCTACTTTCAGAAGTGGACACAATGTCCTGAAGTATAAGTATACTCTTGAGCTTCATATTTCCCAGTAATCATTTGTTGGCAGCTTCCTACTCAGCAGGCAAGAGAATTAAATCATCTTACAGGCTTTATAGGTCCATGCTTTACATATAGTAAACAAGGAGAGAAGAGTGTCTCACCTGGGCAGTCTTTATAGATAACTGCTATCTCTGTTGATCAGAGGGAAACTTACTTAAGTAGGTGAGGAAGGCTCTTCAAATTAGTCTTCTAGATATCCCTCTGTCATGCTAGGCTTCATATAATAATGTTATCTTTTCTTACTTTGGTTATTGGTCAGTTAGAAGTCTAGTCTAATTTTCGAGCTTTCCTCCAGGGACATCCAGAAAAGAACATATGAGAGGTAGAATGAATCTCACTTCTAACAAACTGGTTCTGAAAGCAGTTCCTGTTGCAGGAATTATTGTTGCTTAAAAAAGCTTCTTGAAATGGAGGAGGTGGTGGTGGAGACATTACAAAGAAGGATGAGGATTTTACTAACAAAATATTCCTGTCAGTTTTTTCAGACTTGTTATTCTGTTGACCTGTAAAAATATTTATTTTTCACATGCTATCCCCATTCTTATGTCTAAAATGGTTCTGCGAAGTCTTTACAAGAAGATGAAGTGTTACATCATTGTGCTGATTTCCAGGTCTTTGTGCTAAAAACCCCAACAGTGTTTAGAAAGCTTTTCTTAAAGTCATGGATATATAAACAATTTAAAGGACATCAGTTGAACTATTTCCTGAAAATCCTGTTGTAGATTCTGCAGCCAGAATCCCTGGCTGTCACAGAAGGGAAGCAAAAGATTTTTTTGGTCAAAAGAACAAGTTTTTCCTTCTCTACTCTCTCTTTTTTTTTCTCACTACTAAAGGAAGAGGAAATCAATACCCCAAGGTGTTATTATCGTTGCTCATATGTAGTAAATATTGTCTCATAAGCTGGATGGTATTTTGAGACAAAAGGTAAGATTCGTCTCAACTACCTTGAAATATCTAACAGTTAGGTCATTACTTTTAGGGTGAAATTCAGATTGTTGAATTTAAATGTCTGAAATCATCACCTAAATCTCAATCTGAACCACATCTTAAATATGTGTTTTAGGCTAGAGGAGACTCACCACAGGTGCATGATCTAAAACCTTTGTATAAGATCCCCATTAAAAAAATATTAAAATGAGACACCTGGCTTTTAGATGAGACAACTCACTTTCATGGATGATATGTATGTATCTGTCCTAAAGCCAACATGAAATTTGGGATGAAGTTTTCAAATATCACTTATGGCAATCATCTTGTAAAACTTACACACAATGAAAATTCCTTGAGAATATCCAAGTCTGATCCAAAGCCATTTACTATCTGTGGGAGATTTGTTGGTCAGTTCTGGAGAAGAAACTGGTTAAGAAGGAAACAGCCTTTGCTGCCAGAATCCTGCTCTTTAGAAAGCACAAAAGCCTCAAGGGAAGGATGATGCAATGAGATACGGTTTTTCTGTCTCTGCAATGGAGGAGTGTGTGTCATTTACAGACTGGTATATTTTAACAACCAGAGCATATGTATTAGCTGGTTAAGCTGAACAAACATTGCTGGCATACAGATAACACTTCCTTGGGCCTGTCATGGATAGTCCACTGATCGATGGAAAAGATGTTTTCCCTCCCCAGCATATTTTAGTAACTGGGAGTGAAGCTTGCATTGTACCAAGGATAGGGGCATGGCATCTGCATCATTAACAGCTATTGAGGTTTCCAATGCATAGAAGTCCTTCACAAGATTCCTTGAGAAAGGATAAATTTATACTCCAATAGGCAAGCCTGTTAATGTGTCAGTGCCATCAGGCATGTTTTGTTTGTACAATTTGAGTGGCCTGTAACATCACAGAGTTTTGAATCCTCCTTTCTCTGTTCAAAATAAATGTATTTTAAGTATTTGTCTAATAAGAACTATATAGTCAGGGGCAGCCCAGAGTTATAAGCAACAGCCTTTAAAATTAAATATTCAAAATATTCACAAATAAATCCTACCTGTTTAAGTGTTGTATGAATAAAAATATGCCTCTTCAGCCAAGGAACAGTCTGGACTGGTGAAGGCCTGAGAAAGTTTTCATTGTTGTATAATAATTGATATGGATCCAGTGTCATTTTATGATTTCTATAAATGTTAGGCTATGCAATTTCAATGAATATCACTGATACCACAATGTTTAGGAAGAAATCCCAGAACACACACCAATACTTATTGCAAGTAGCAGCCATCTTTTTGCCTTTGTATCTTTCCATCAATTTACAGAGAATGCTCTTGCATGGTCACTCTATGTGGTTAACACATAGCCTTGCCTCAGTTCCCAGACATTATTTTGGAGTCCAGGAAAGCACACTGGCCTATTCCTTTCAGTGGAAATGATAGAATCATAGAATGGTTTGGGTTGGAACGGGCTTGAAAGATCATCAAGTTTCAACCCCCTTGCCAGGTGTCTCAAGGCCTCATCCACCCTGGCCTTGAACACCTCCAGGGATGGAGCCTCCACAACCCCCATGCACAGCCAGTCCCAGTGTCTCACCACCCTCAGAGTGAATTTCCTCCTAATTTTCAATCTAAATCTCCCCTTCTTCCAGTTTCAAACCATTACCCCTCATCCTACCACTACAGCCCTTTGTAAAAAGTCCCTCCTCAGCCTTCTTGTAGATCCCCTTCAGATACTGGTAGGCTGTAATAAAGTCTTCTCAGAGCCTTCTCTTCTCCATGCTAAACAACCCCAACTCTCTCATCCTATCTTCATAGAAGAGGTGTTCCAGCCCCTTGATCCTCTTTGTAGCCCTCTGGACATGTTTAAGCAGGTCCATGTCCTTCTTATGCTCAGGGCCACAGACGAACATAAGATTGTTAATATTCATTGGATCTTTTCCTTATAGGTGTTTTTTTATTGGGTTACTATTATTCTTGAATGTTTTTCATTGTAAATGATGTACCTTATTGATATTATTACTATTAATACTAATAAAAAAGAATAATAGTACAATTACAGTAATTGTAGGCTGGCCTCCTTTCTCAGGTAAGTCCAACAGTCTTCTGAGTAATAAACTATTATGCTATTTTCTTCCTCAGAACAGTTTGAAAGCATTTTGGGAAATATTTTTTTAATCTTTTTCTTTCCCCTTTTATAAATGTCAGGGTTTTTTATACCAAGTAAGTGTAATAAATAAATAAATGAAATTATAGGAATCACACTTGCAGAACTGCCCACTGGGTATATTAAGGAACACTGGGGAGGTAAGTGCAGATGTCATTTTTGATTTTGAATAAAACCAGAAAGGAAACAAAGAAATTGAAAAATAGAGTGAGGGAAGTAGCTATTTCCCATCCCTCATTATCTGCACTTTCAGAGGGAGTTTCTGTTCAAAAATGACTGGAAAAGATCAGAGAGAGAAAGAGGACAGTTCTCATAAAATACATGTTTCCACTTACAAGATGGCATTCTAGAGTGAGAAAGCAAACAGTATATTTCAAATTGTCAGCATAGGAGTGACAACAGGCTGACAGCAGGAAAAAGCTAAAGCCCTAGGATTCTTTTATTTCATTGAAAAGAAGTTTATAATTATGGCACATTCAGCAGAGTTTTTCCATATTGTTTTATAGCATTTTTCACTTGTGGTAGGAAAGAAAAAGTGGTAGAAACTTCAGAAAAAAATACACTTCACAATCCCATGGGCTGTGCGTGAAACTTTCTTTTAGATCTACCTAAATATAAGTCTTTAAGTCGTATGAGCAATCATGCTGGCTCAGATTAGAAATCCACCTTTAATAGCACGTTTCCAGTTACAATCAGAGGTAAAAAGAGAGTACAGGAATATATAAATAGAATGCAAGTATGCACTGATAATTCTCCAGAATATTTACGCACTTGTTCACAATTCCAGTTACAGAGACTTAGCTCTTGGCCAATTATAAAAATATAAGCAGAAAGCTGTGTATAGCTCCTAGATCCGAGAGAGGACAAGGGATAGACTGATTTGATTTGGCCCTCTGGTCACTACAGTTGTGTTTATTTTTGCCACGTCTTGCAATGACAGACTGTCTTGTACTTAAGATTGAAGATATGAGGGCTAAAAATTTATGTATGCCTAAGAATAAGATGTTTTGCTATCTAGGGTCCGTTCCTAGCTAGTGAGTGAAATAGGTAAACACAGAAGACAAATCTTGCCACTCTACTTCATTGTTCTATTAGGATGAGATTGATCATTGTCACAGGGTGGCTATTTTATCTCAAGACACACAAACACTGCTGAAATTTGACATGACTTAGACTTTGATATACAGCTGAAGGTGGCTTATTGTGCATGAAGGGGTTAATTACATATTAATAATATTTTTTTTCTCAAATGGAGACCTCCAGAAAATTATTAAAGAACACCTCTATTTTAAGTTCTATCAGGATACTTTGGTGATTAAAGACAAACATTTCCTTGCCTAATATATTGCGCTTATTATTAATACAATAATAGGAGGAGCAGGACAATCAGAGTGACTGGAGTACAAAGTTGCACAGACTATCTGCAGACATAATTTGGATATTTCAGACTATTCTTTAAACTGCACCATTAGTAAGTTTGCAGACAAGACCAAGTTAGGCAGCAGTGCCAGTCTGCTTGAATGTAGTGAGAGTCTATAGAGGGATCTAGGCAGGCTGAATTGATGGGGCAAGGCCAGTTGTGTGAGGTTCAACAAGGTCAACTGCTGGATCCTGCACTTGGGTCACAACAACCCCCGGCAATTCTACAGGCTTGGATGTGAGCGGCTGGAAAGTTGCCCAGCAGAAAAGAACCTGGAAGTGTTGGTCAACAGCTGGCTGAAGATGTGCCAGCAGTGTGTCCAGGTGGCCAAAAAGGGCCAATAGCATCCTGGCTTTAGAAACAGTGTGGTCAGCAGCACTAGGGAAGTGATTGTCCCCCTGTACTTGGCACTGGTGAGGCTGCACCTCAAATACTGTGTTCAGTTTTAGGCCTCTCACTACAAGAAATGCATTGAGGTGCTGAGTGCATCCACAGAAGAGCAAGGAAGCTGGTGAAGGGTCTAGAGCACAACTCCTGTGAGGGCTGGCTGGGGGAACTGGGGTTGTTCATCCTGGAGAAAAGGAGGCTGAGGGGAGACCTTCTTGCTCTCTACAACTCCTTGAAAGGAGATAGCAGTGAGGTGGGCTCAGTCTCTTCTCCTGAGTAACAAGTGATAGGACAAGAGGAAATGGCCTCAAGTTGCACCAGGGGAGGTTTAGTTTGGACATTAGGAAACAATTAATCACTGAAAGGGTTGTAAAGCATTGGAAGAGGCTGCCCAGGGAAGTGGTGGAGTCACCATCCCTGGAAAGGTGTAAAAGACGTGTAGATGTGGAGCTTAGAGACGTGGTTTAATGGTGACCTAGAAGTGCTGGATTTATGGGTGGACTTAATGATCCTAAAAGTCTTTTCCAACCTTAATGATTCTATGATTGTGTGATGCTAGAGGCAAGTAATAGACCTTAGTCGTGTTTCTATACCTTCCAGGCAGATGGGTTTTGAAGCCCATTCACAACTCCTATGAGGTATAGAAATCATGTGAGGAAATCATGGAATGCAGGAGCACAGAGAATTGGAGGAAAAGCTTGCTGATCACTAGACGCTTGGCCTATGTGAATACAGAAGAAATCACGGAAAAGGTGATGAACCTACTCATTATGGCAGAAATTCTTAAAATCTGCTAATTTTACAACTAGACAAGTTATACTGCAAATGGACACAAAGAAGAGACACGTCGTGAGAAAGAAACTGTAGAGTGATTTTCTTAATAATTCATTACCTGTCCTTTGATTTGGAGATCACTACACTAGAGATTATAGCAAAGTAAGATACAGCAATTGCCATTCACATCAGAGGAATGGTTATATGCTTCCAACATGGTGAGTGTAAAATATAGAGATATCTTTTGGAGGAATAGCAAATAGCAGAGCTCCCACACCAGATTTCTTCTCCTAATTTTTCTCTAGGAAGAAAGCCAGAGATTTCTGCTACAGGGAAGAGAGAAGAAACATTTCCAGCTTCAAACAAATCACCTCTTATTAAACAGTATATTTTGTCGGTAATAAAATTCAATAAATAACTATAGAGAAGCCAAATAGAAGGACAGATAAAATCCAATAAAATGTGTGAAAAAGATCCATTCCCAATGGTAGTTTGATCAGCTTTCTAACTTCTCCATTTATTTTCTCAGATAAATATAAGTAGTTAAAATCAGTGTTTTTCATTCAGAATTCTTTACCGCATGTGGTATTATAGGACATGGCTAAGCTAAAGTTACACAAACCCCCCTTAATCTAAGCTTTCTTAACTTTATCTGAGATCATTTCATTATTCTCTAGACTCTAGAACCAGAAAGAACTAATACAATCAACATGACTGACTTCATATTAAGAGTTTCTGCAGATTTTTTCCAGAATTGGCAAGAAAGAAACAAAGGTAGATTGTTTGCCAGAGCACTTTTGGAGGAATGGACAAAAAAAAAACATTCTGATTTCTGATCCAACTCTTATCCAGAATAATTCTTCACTTCAACTCCCATAGGATTTCTTGGCCCTTTTCACTCAATTTGGCTTACTTTTTTCTAATCTACTCACCTTTCCTCTGAAAACTTCAAAAGATTAAGGCTGTTTGTCTTATAGCTCAGAGTTTCTCATCTCTAATTCCTTTTCTTCATCATCAGATAATACACTGTGTTTATACCTTTCTTAAGGCTCGAAGATCATTCTGTTCTTCAGGGTTATCTTCTCTTGTACACCTTCCTCTCTCCTGGTCCATACTGCAAAACTCTGCCCTTAATAATTGCTCTTTCAGGAAGTAGGTATTATTCATGTTAATCTCTTAAAGTCCAAGGAATTTCAGAAAGCCCAGGTAGCATTTTGCCTGGGAAGATGAGCAAAATTTTGAGAGCAGATCTATTATATCCATCAACCAAATTTATATCAGATGAATAACAAATGCCTTTAGAATATATACATCATGATTAACAGTCTTACAGTAGTACAAGATATACAGTATCGTCATAGAACATGATAAACCACAAAATTTTCCACAACCATTTTTTGCAACATTGTTAACACAAGCTCACACAAAGAATGAAAAAACAATCCCAGGCATTATTAATAGTTAGAAATATTTCTCTTTCTTCTTTTTAAAAATAAATTCTTCCTCAGAATGTGGAATGCCGTTAGAATGCATTTCACAATCCAACAGGTTTATGGCCACAAGACAGCAGCTATGATTTGTGGGGAAATATTAGTCTGTTAATGTGCTGGATAATATTCAGCATGCATAAGATTATTCAGGCTTCTGGGAGATGAAAGGCTTGATAGGCTGTGAGATATTAATAACACTGAACTTGTTTTGGTGGCTGTGCCAGATTGTGACAAACTCATTTCAAATCATCTCAGGGCATAAAACAGTCTGTAAATAAAGATTCATTTGCATTGTACCTGGACTGTTTATTGCCTATAAACAGTAGACTGACCAGTCTTAAAATAAAATACTTAACCCCCAACCCCAAACCTGCTTTTTACAATTTTTCTTCAATTTTGTCTTTCAGGAGATATACACAATGTAAAATATTCATTCAATTTCTTTTTTACATTTTTAAGAGATATTCCAAGCAATGAACGGCCAGATCTGCCTCATAATATGTTGCAATGGTTCTGCTATATGTGTTCTCTAATAAAAATTAAGGGTTCAAATTTAAATTGGAATTTCTCTAAAGATCTGGATAGATAATATTATTGAAGAATATATGGAGGCTATATTTCATCAACACTTCTGACAAACTTCAGTCCCTGGTTTTAAATATGACTGAACTGTGATGTGGGCTTCAATCCAGTTTTAATCTACAGCTGTGGATTTCTTTCTAGTGATTGTGTTGGCTGATGTTTATTCAAATGAATGACCATGTGTGCAGAGGCCAATGGCTGAAACCAGCTCCTTTAGAGGTCTCTTTAGTTATAAATGAGATTTCATTTTCTCATATTACTGGTATCCAAAACAACTAAATTGAAAGCAAGATGAACCTTCGCATTTATTTTTTTCTCTTCTTAAAAATTAAAATGAGTCTTGAGAGAATGAACTTTCCTCTGGAAAGTCTATGGGGAGGAAAAAAGCAAAACAAACCACTATTTTCCCCCTATCAATTTCAAATTTAACAGAATGTGAAGATTTGTGTAAAAAAATGACAGAAATCTTTCAGAGGTAGTTTGATCTATAAGTAATGTTATTAAAAGAATATCCACTGAAGCCATACAGTGGCACCAGCTAATGTAAAAGAGCTCAAGCATTGGCACAGTTCCCTAAATGCCTCTAAACAAAGCTTGCCTGCCTGTATTACAAATGGGAAGCTGTGAGTAAATGATTGCTTTATAACACGGATAACCCATTTTTTTCATGTTTATTTTTTTGCAACCTGGATACTTTAACTGTACACACTATGTATCAATATATTTCATTGCTGAAATTTCTTTATTGAATGAAGTGTTAAGGATAAGGTGAATCAATATTTCAAAATATTTTTCTTATTCAAATATTGTGTTTACTTTTATCCACACGAAAACCAAATATTTTTACTTAATTATCTGTGAAGGTTAAAGACTGAGAGTTTTCAGCAAGTGAACCACTTCCTTGTTTCTGAAGGAATGTGAGCAGAACATTTCTGAAAAATTCACTGAAGTGCTGGCTAAAAAAAAAAAATCCCATTATTTGGTGCCAAAATTAAAGTTGTTTTTACCTGCAAGTATCATTCTGTGGCATGACTAAACACAAACATTCAATTTTGCTTCCAGTACCTCTAAGCTGCACAACTCAGTTTAGACAGCTGCATATACACGAACTACTTCCTTAAGTTTGCTATTTCTTTCTCCTAGATAGACGCTTGAGGCCTGCAGACTTCTAGATGTTTAAGTTAAAGTTAGTACATCCCAGGCTTAGCCAAACTGTCCATGTTGATAGGTAGCACCTGATCACCATATATAAGTAAGTGTAAGCAGAAGGTGAAGGAAGCATAAGTGATGACAAATGACGAAACTTCTGCCCATACCAGCATAAGTCACAGTTCATATCAGTATCTCATGATTCAGCTTGATGGCACTTTCAGCATGCACAAAGCTGCTGTAGCTTTACATAACCAGACAACTGCTGAAGCTGACAGGGACCTCTGGACAACATCTAGCCCAATCACCCTGCTCAGAGCAGGGTCAGCTAGAGCAATCTGTTCAGCACCGGGCCTTGTCAGGTTTTGAATATCTCCATGTCCTGGTTTGAAGGACAGGTGTTTGTTAAGAAGGCAAGAATCCCCCTTGGGATGGAAAATTGTAACCCTTCCCCC
>JAVSBS010011262.1:90405-109373 GCA_033124195.1 Coracias cyanogaster
CGGAGAATATCTCGGTCTCTCGAGATGACCTCTTTACACAGGAAATGGTGACATCAAAATGCTTCCCCTAGGAACTTGTGGGAAAAAATTCTATATGTAAAAAAGAACAAAAGGGAAGAAAATCTAACCCCCAACACTCCAAGAGTGAGTAATCCACAACAATTTCAGGTGTCAGATGAGGTAGTCTCCAAGACATCATTTCTAAGAAGTACTGCTATGGGTAACCACGTTGTTACTCCATTTTCTGTCTGAGGCATGGGTCAGCCATATGACATACCAACATAATCTGACTACCACTACTGCCTATTTATTGTCGTACGCAGATGTAAAACTCAGTGTTGAGAACTAACAAACACCATTTCCAGGCTTTTCTAATGCATACTTTCTAAAAAAGCTAGAAAGGATTGGTTCAAGCTGAAAATTTTTATCCCATTAAGCTCCTTGTACATTAAATCACAAAACGCAGTGTCTGATTCTCCTCATAATGAAAGCCACTGATGGCATCAGGGCTGTTCCTTCCATGGAATGCAAATGAGAGTATGAGATGACACAAAAAACAATGATTCTTATTTGATCACAGAGGGTCTGAATATGGGAAGACTGTGGATGGAAACATTCAAAGTCTGATTCTATATCACCAGGACATGCCTACAGTGATCCTTGAACTAAGGTGAGCAAGATCCAAGGATGGCAGAGTCATATCAACCTAATGCTGTATCTGAAGCACTGCTCTCAGTACAGATAACTGGATGAAGAGTCAGAGATTCATTGGTGCAGCCAAAATAGCCAAATAGCATCCTGCTCAAGAGGTTTTTCAATTGGTACTAATACCAGGTAGGACCTTACTCTTGCAGTCTATAGTCCTTGTGAAGAATATGGCTATAGGTCTTGCTATAAGACAGAAGCATCTTTAAGCTGAGTGGTAAAGAGGGGTGGGTTTGGTTGGTTTGGGGTTTTTTGTTTCTTTGTTCATTTGTTTTAACAGCCAGATTTTAAAAATAAACAAATCTGGGATTGAATTTCCAGGCTTCTTCACCTAATATTAGAAACCTCATGAAGATATCTAAAAATCAAAAGACTTGTGGATTTAGATGCCCTGAGATTCATGTATAGTCAGTTTAGAAAAGGTGAATCTAAGATCTAGAGTGTGGTTTGAACTTGCCCTTTTCTCCTTCCCTGGGTTCTAGTGGATTTTGTTTCAGGCTCCTCCTCGTGAAGTGCCTTGTATAAAGTGGAAATTCATTAATTATTTCCTGTGTAGTCTTCTCGTTGCACTAAAGGAGTAATAATCCAGGATATTAGAAACTGCCCTCCAGTTTTCCGATATATTAGATCACATGCTGACTATGCATAGATCAGAATGTCCTTTTTACTGTATCACATTATTTTCTGATATAATTTTTGTCTCCAAATAAATTAGACTTTGCTAGCAAAATCACTGACTATCTCTTTCTATCCCCACTGTACAGTATTTGTAACTGAAAAGTCTTTCCTATTAATATCCACAGTTTCCTCCTGAGTGCCTTTGTTCCAGGGTTATAAGGTTTAATGAAGGCTAATGTTTCAGGCACCCATTTACATCTTTCTTGAACACTACAGATTTTGGAGGCAGCCTTTCGAAAAGAACACTTTTTGTGCTGTAGTGTCTAAAACAATTTTTTTAATGAAACAGAATTTCCTTTTCAGATTAGAAAACACCCACTGCAGCATAGGGAAGATTGCTTTGGGTCTGAGCAGTGTAACGGTAGTGTACTATAGTATGGGCTTGATAGAACCACAAGATAAAATGAGGGGATAATCCAATTTGGAATTAACTCAAGTCTGCAATTTTCAGTCCCAGGCAGCCTATTTGAAAAAAAAAAAAAAAAAGAAATCAAACCAAACCAACCAAAACAATACAAACACCAAACAAAAAAACCCAGCCCCAAACCAAACAGTAATGTATTAGCTTTTTTATCTTATGTAGTGTAGCCTAGTAGGAAGGAACAGGAAGGGCCAGGAAGTAAGTGGACTGGGGATCCCTTAATCATATTTTAGTAGATATTAACCCAGAATATCATGATGAGGAAGGCCTTATTAATTAAATGTCAGTTGGATATCTGTGGAGTTATTTGCACTTCTGCAGAAAAGTCCCATTTCTGACGACAGCATGAGAAATACCATCTACTGCAGTTCTAATAACTGTTGAGCACTATGTCTCATCAAGAAGATACATCCTTCAGTGAAGGGTGGTAGAAAATTATGTCAAGATAATAAAGATTTCCAAGGTAGACACTGAGATATGATTACCATTGTAAAAACTGCAGAACTATTATGCAATGGACCAGCACAAATGAGGAAGGAGTAGCTATCTGTTGATACTGTTTCTGACAGAAAACTTAAAAGAAGGAGTTGATATGAGTAATTGGAAAGAGCAGGAAGTGAGATAAAGACAAACAAAACAGTTGTATGACTTGGGATTGATTGATTTCCACCTTCATAAAAAAAACCTTGATCCAATTATCACTCTCCCTGTCAATACCTCTGGATATTTCATGGAACTTCATGTGTTAGGGCCTTTTTCAACAAAGACGAGGTTGTATCAAGTTTGGCTTCCTTCACTTCATGTTATTCTTCCAAATAGCAAGATTTGCACCACCACCAGCATATGTGAAACATGCCCTCAGTTTCCAGTCCATGAAGCTACAACACTGTCCACACATTATTTCAGAGTGTTTAAACAGAAAAATCATGTAATAAATATAATGTCTTAGGACAATGGGAATGTGATGTCTAGAGGAGATTCACAGTGAAGATTTATGGACAAAACTGACTGGTTGCCCTTTACCTAAACTGGAGAAGGATTTTTGCTCTGTTTGATTTTGCATAAATAGTATAGCCTTAGATGATTACTGGTACTGACAATACATTGTTTAAATGTAGCTGATAGCCTGCATTATGTGTAGCAATTTTAGTGCTGTAAATGTTTGAGTGGGAAAGGACATTGTGGAGAACCTCACTGTTAAAAGGGGTTTTCTGTGATGTATAGAGGTTCATGCTATGCAGGGCTGTTCTCTTAAAATTCAGATATTAAAAAAAACAAAATTCTCATTCCCAAAATTTTGATCAGAGAAGTTAATAAACAACAACAGTTTGAACTCAGGAATTAATTTATGGTGTTGATAGAAACACCAAGGTCAGAATTCAGTGGAAAAAGAAGCAAAAAGACCTCAACAAAGATTGTTTGGATAAAATCTCTACTGCAGTTACCTGAATGATGTTAGGTTCAAGCATGACAGAGTGATTTCATTCCCTCAACACCTGATATGGTGAAAAGCCAGCTCTATAAATAACAGTAGCATGAAGGTCAACATTTATATCCAATGTTCATTCACATTTACGTCTAAGAAATAAAGAATTTATTGAAAGAGCAGCTGGATATAAATTCCTTATATCTGACATATTTCTATTATTCCCTCCCACAAAACAAAAATATAAAATTATATGACTTCTTCTCTTGGCAGAAGACAGCTGGAAAGGCAAAGGTCAGGGACCTAAAGTACCACCTTTCCCATTGTAACTGATTGAGAATTACTTTTTTTTAATGTGACCTCTTGCAAAATCCATTACAGAAAGTACATCTGTCCAATAGACCTAGGCATTGTTAGACCAGCTTTTATTGAATGGAAAGCCCTAAAAACCTTTTTTTTTGTCTCTCACCAAGTCTTTGAGAGCTTCACCATGGGGACTAGAACTATGTCAAAATGCCTTTTTTTTTTTTTCTTGATAAGTTTAGGTTTTTATTCCTTCCTTCCCTTACCACAGCACCCTTCTTTCTCTGATATTAGAAAAAAAAATGAATCCAGGGACCTCAAAATCACTTTCAATGCCAACTATGTTACCAAAAATAATACATCTCGATGAAATGTTCTGGCATCAGCAAAGCAGCTCACCTCAGTTCAATAAGTTTCATTCAAATACTCTATTCACTTCAAAATAGCATTTAGAACGGAATGCCAAACATGCAAGTTTTATCAATGTCTTGAATGAAAATGGAATGAGGAGAAGGATGTCACACTATTTTTTTCCCCTGTGGTAACTGAAAGATCTTTGTAGTTTAGGAAGAAACAACAGTTCTAGTAGTCCAAGTAGCTTTTGCCATTTTACTCACAATGTCATGCTAGGTGACTTCTGTCTCTCTCCTCTTCCCCAGTAATTGCAAAAAGCCTGTACACACAGAATCCTTTTAGTTTCTCACTGTCCTGAAAATAACAAGATTGGTGGACAATTGACACCTCATAAATGAACCCAGATAGAAGGTTAAACAGCAATTTCCTGTTCTCTGGCAAATACTGTTTATCAAATCTGGGACCTACAACTGGCATTTCAGCTGCCAACCTCATGCTCTTTTCAAGACAATCTTTGTGAAATATAATGGAAAAATAGTGCAAGGTGGATCTAGTATGATTTACTCTCGTTGCCCTAAGCTAATTGACTTGGTGTGGAAAAGAAAAATCAATTTTTCTATCTTTCTGCCTTTGCTCTTGAAAAGCTAAATTAGAGTATATTACATGGAAGCTGTTTGATGTTCCTGACAGCACGGTTTGTACTTCATTCTAGTCAGTCTTGTATTAATGCCATCAAAAAACTCATGCCACTAAGCTCTACCCATAGGAGGATCTAACAGACAATTTTTTTCTTCAGCAGTTAAGTCAACATGAGACTTTCCAGCCATTACAACCACAATCAAACAATAGTCTAACATGCCGTGGTAACCTTATCAAAGTTGCATTAGCTTAAGCCCATTTTATTGAGCATAACATGCAAAGGAGCCCCACCTGACCAGATAGATTATGAACACTGCTTTTTGCATGGCAATATGTAAATCAAACTCATCCAACTCCATACAGCTTGGAGGGGAATAAAGAGGTATATTTCCTACAGATGTATAGAAATATCCATATTCTTCATGTACTAATTGAGTAGTCAAGAACACGCAAAGTTCCTTTTGCACCACGCCTCAGCCTTCAAGAGCCCTTAGAAGTATATTTTATTTAGCATTTTATTTGACATTAGGGTTGTTCAGCCTGGAGAAGAGAAGACTCTGGGGAGACCTCATTCCAGCCTTCTAGTATCTGAAGGGGGCCTACAAGAAAGCTGGGGAGGGACTTTTTACAAGGGCTTGTAGAGATACAATGAGGGAAAATGGCTTTAAACTGAAAAAGGGGAGATTTAGATTAGATGTAAGGAAGAAATTCTTCACTATGAGGATGGTGAGTCACTGGAACAAGTTGCCCAGGGAAGTTGTGGATGCTCCACCTCTGGAAGTGCTCAAGGCTAGGTTGGATGGGATCTTGAGCAACCTGGTCTAGCTGGAGGTGTCCTTGCCGATGGCAGGGGGGTTGGAACTAGATGATCTTTAAGGTCCTTTCCAACCCAAACCATTCAATGATTCTATGATTTATGCAAAAGAATTTAAATGAAGGTGTTAATGGAAAGCCTGGGTTGCTCTTTGGTATGTCAGGAGAGTGGTCTTTGCTCTGGAGTAAAGTGCAGAGTTCAGCAAGTAGAGCAAAGACAGTGCTATCTCTCCAAGTTCCTGTAAAAAAGCAGAGTTGATCCAAATAAGGCGCCACTTCAATGCAGACTTTGAAATACACCTCCACAAAATCTCTCTTTGAGCTGTACTACTTTTCTGGTCTCCTCTGGACTGTGGGGCTCAAGCTTCTTCTTCCTTTTACACTTCACTAGACTTCTTGAGCTTGGAAAATACCAATTTCCTGCCTGTATCCTTCTTGCTTTAAGAACATGAAAGCTCCTCTTCCACATGGCTGTGAAATTAATAATTTATTCCCTGTTTTAACTGATCATAACAATTGTGTGGTAGAAATAGAAAACATCCTTTTCAAAATGGAAAAGAGAGACACCTTCCTGGAATGGAGCTGAGAACTATGCATTCTTGGGACTGCTTTTTGTTTGTCCTGGATCCAGTCACAAAGAGTTCACAGCAAGAACCCTGAGCTTTGCCTCGTTTGAATGAGATGTGGGACTGGGAACAGGTCCAAAGATAAGTGATGGGCAACCAGGGGAGGAAAGACGTGAAGCTGAGTCCACTCTTGAAGGCATGTCCTTAGCCCCGTTCAGACTGACCAAATCTGCTGCGTGATGTTGTCTTTTTCTGTATGGTCTTAGACCCGGCACACTGAATGGGTGTGCAAGACCGGAGACAAAAATTAAAACAAAACAAGCCTGCTTTAGAGCCACTGTCAGGAAAGATGGATAAGCTGAAGGAGAAGGAAGTCTCATTCCAAGAAGCGTGATACAACCTTTTTTAAGAAGACATAGCTCTAAGGTTTGTTTTTTCCTTTCCTGTGGAGCTGCAGTGCAATCCTGGGCTCTGGTGTGTCAGGGGTGTGATAGTTTCAGTATTACATGAGACTCTCAGAGCAAATTAGCATGACTTCTACCAAAGTGGCACAGTGATTGACTGGTGATGAATTGGTTGGTGACAGCTGTTATGACAAAGTACATTGATGTACTCTATGTGAAACACACAGGATAGCTGAAGCTGCTGTTCCCCTGTCTGAACAGGGGGAAAAGTGAACGCAGTCCACATTTCCATTCCTGTTAGGCTATTGATCGTTCTCAGTACGAGATGGGCCAAGGAGGGATTCCCTCCATTTAAAGCAAAATATGGCTAGACTATTAAAGCAAATGTGAGAACTTTACTTTGGAAATGTCAGAATCTAGTTAATGGGTATTGAAGACAGGTGTGGCTCTAATTAACACCAGATCTACTCAAGGTATGATGACAGTGGATAAGAACAAGTTCTCCCAAATGTGAGGCAGAAGAGCAACAAACCAGCTGCCCTACCCAGGAGGCAGGGGGTCCTTGTGAGAGCTAAGTTTGAATACTCATCTGTTTCTGCTGCGCTCTGTTACATTCAGACAGACATTTAGCTGTCTGTTCTGGGCACTTTGTACAGTAACTGAAAAGTGTTTGCAGAAAGGGAAGAAAGAGAACAAATGGGTGAGAGGAGCTGCCAGGATTTCTTCAAGAGAACTAGGCTGCCACCTGGCCAGGAGAAAAAGGGTCATCTTCATTTTAAAGATTTTTGTGTAAACTCCCCTACATTATTTCCTTTTGTCTTTGTCTACCATCTGGCAATGGTGGGATTCACTCCCACCTGCCACTACCTTTGGTGTCTGTTTGTGCTACCTTAGCAAGTGGTGCTGCTGGAGAGTGGAGCCACCAGCTGATGCCATGTTTCTCCTGGTCTGACGGAAAATTAAATCATCCCTCTCTCTCCTACCCACAACTTTGCTATAGGTGACTTTGTAAAGCAAAAGTCTTGCGTGACTTGTGCCCATCCTACAACAGCTTCGCCCCAGAGATACCAGAGAGGCAAGGGGAAAAAATATTTCCCTGCTAACATTGTTGAGCATAGCTTTTTCCAAAAATAGCATCTATAGTGCAACACGGTCTTTGGATGATTAAGGTGGGGAGTGTTTTAGTAATAGACATGCTGTCCAGAGCATGCCTGTTACATTGTCATTCTGGTGAGGAATTAGAGGAGTGTGTAGTGATACCTAAGACAGTGGTAGATGCTGGGTAAGAGCACTGTTATGTTGTGGGTGGGGCTGAGTATGTGTGTTAGCCTCAGTTTCCCCATCTGTACATGTAGTATTTACCTGCCTCCTAAAGAACTGATGGTAAGATATAAAAGCTCAGAAGTATCTAGACTACATTTTTGTTATCTCCAGGTAGGTTTATGTAAGTGTTCTTCTGTGAAGTACAGGAAACTGTGATTGGTTTGTTTAGCAGAGCTAGGAGAATAAGCACTGCTTCTTTTCCTTCTCTGTAGTTTTAAAATCAATAACTGGGGGAAAAAAAAAAGGAGAGGAGAGGAGAGGAGAGGAGAGGAGAGGTTACAGCAATCTTTTTAAAAGTAGAATTTAGCTTTATGACATGCTGATATACAATCACTGGAAATTTATTGAATTACGTCTCTTGTCACATATAATATTAATTGTGAAATACATCATTTTTTCCTCTTCAGTAGTCATTGGGAAGGTGTTTACTGGCACTGCCAGCCAGAGTAAATGATCCTTGTGGACAACAAGTGCTGAAAGCCCTCTCACAGAGCATAGGTGATGCAGCTTCACCTTGGTATGTGGCAGCAGGTGGTGAGACCCTCACTGTTAACAGAGGAAGGAGGTGACCTCAGTCCCTGCCTGGTAAATCCACAGCTTTAACTCACTTTACATGTACAGCGTGTTTATGAGGTCTAGTTCAAGACAGTGTTTCCCAATTCCCAAAGCCCAGTGGAATGGGCTGTACCCTGTCCCTGCGATTTAAATTCTATTATGGGATCCTTTGTCAGCAGAGTCTGTGATATGCTTAAAGTGGCCAGGCTGAGCAGAGTCAGGAGAAGCTTGGATAAGCTCCCACCCACTTTTATGCTGCTGTTGTTAGCCCAAGACAAATGGCATTGTGTCCTTGCTTGAAAATAAGGCCTTGTGAAGAACTGGTAATACAGGTGAATGTTCAGCTTCTGCTGATTTCTCCTGCATTCTTGTCTTTTCGGGGTAGCTGACTGATAACCATCCAAACCTAGTGCATCCCCCAAGCCTTAAAAGGAGGAGAAAGAAGGCTGCACTCAATTTGCTCATTCCAATTCTCTCTAAAGAGAATAGCAGAATGGTATTGCACACATTTTCTTAAATGTGCTCAGTCTTGACCAAATATTAATGGAGGAAGGGGTACAGTATGGAAATCAACTAGAAGCAGTGTTTTGTTTGACAGCTATTTCCACATGCAGAGAATATAAAAATCACTTCAAAATAGTCTCTTTCCTAAATGATAAAAAGATAATCCAATTCAAAAATACAATGTGAATAAAACTACACTACTAATAATAGCTTCTTTGATTGTATTGAAACCTCCATTCTGTTTACATATGTGTAGAGTGTGTGGATAGGGTACAAGAAGGTGAATCACAGGGCATCAGGCACTTGTTAATAACAAGAGCATAGTGCGTGTCAGTGTTGAGGAACTAACTTAGAAGTTTAGTCTCTTTTTTCCCACATTCTTGATTTCTCCTCTGTGCTAAAATTATTCACAATATAGAAAGTAGAAATCCTTTCTTTTTTATTTCCCCTTCAATCCTCTCCTGTGATTGTTTTGTGAAATGTATGGGGGTAGGAGGAAGACTTTCCCAGATAGTTACACACACTGCCCTCACCAGTGAATTTGCAATATAGACTTTTGCCTGGACAGAAATTTCAAGCCTCTCGTTGTCTTGTTATAGTTTGTAGATGTCTTGGGGCAAAGTCCTTTGAGTCATGGTGTCAACTACTGCATACTTATTTCTTGGCATTAGATTTACTTGAAAAGGGAAAATGTCATTTTTTGATATGCAGGTATAGAGTCAGCTGTTATGTTTGTGTGAACTATGACAAGAAAATGCCTGTTTACTGCTACACCTATGAACCTACTCTTCCTTGTTTGTGGACCATGGGGAGTGAGATAAATGGGGTAACAAAGTCCATTTGTGAAAGGTTGGCATTAGGTGCCAGGGGACACCTTGGCATGGAAAGTATACATACAATAAAAAGGATTTTGAATTTCTTCTAAGATCTTTCAGAATAAATAAAAGAATCCCAATGAGATGATCTGTCTTGAATTTAAGCAAAACAACAGAGTAAGGGACTGTTGAAAAGTAAAGAATCAACTCACGTCTGAAAGCAAGTGGATGATGAGGAAGAGGAAAACAATGTCTACCAAGTATACTGAATCCGTCCTTTCTGTCAGAAAGCTCCTCCAAATGCTCACTGTGATATGAGCCCTGAGCCATGGGATAGCTCTCTGCCGTGGAAGTCAGCAGGACCTCCTGCAGGACGAAGCTTCTCCTGGGCACAGCCCTGACAGCAAATCGAAATAGAGAAGACTTAGAGCAAAATCCAGGCTTTTGCAAGCACCTGACTGATACAAATTTTACTCACTGTAATATCCTTCTCTGTGAGTACCATGGCTTGGAACTACATAGTATACAATAACAATAGTATAATTTGTGATATGCTATGGATACTATAACTATACATAGTGTACAGCATAGTCTGTAAACACACACACAGTATCATAGAATCATAGAATAATAGAATGTTTTGGATTGGAAAGGACCATTAAAGGTTATCTAATCCAACCCACCTGCAATGAGCAGGGATATCTTCAACCAGATCAGGCTGCTCAGAGCCCCATCCAACCTGATCTTCAGTGTTTCCAGGGACAGGATACCTACCACCACTCTGGGCGACCTAGGCCAGTGTCTCACCACCCTCCATGTAAAAAATTCTTCCTTGGATGTAGTCTAAATCTGCCCTCTTTTAGTTTAAAACCGTTACTCTTTGTTCTGTCACAACAGACCTTGCTAAAAAGATTGTCATCATCTTTGTTATAAGCTCCCTGTAAGTACTGAAATGCCACAATAAGGCATTTTATTACTAAATATATATATATCATAATTACTACAAAAAATCAAAGACTCAATACTTTTGTGATATTTTGCTATTCTGTTCAGTTTTTTTTTTTTCTTTTTATTCATTAGCAGGTATTCACAGAAGGACATGTAATGTGTAATGTTGATCTGAAAGTAAAAATGAAAAAACAGATGTAGTTCACAGAGTGTATAACCTGACTTTCTTAACCTCTCCTCTTCTGCTGCTCACTCTTTTGATTGGTTACTATCTCTATACGCTGATTTCAAAATGGATTCTACTCTCAAATTACCACACACACATGATATGCAATGGGTGTGACTCATACAGTGCTCTCTCTTTAACCTTTCTTTGCATTTGCATTTTAGCCCCACAACTATGAAGCAGTAATATTTTTGTAGAAGGATGCAAGAGATGTTATAAATGTGCACTTGATTTGCCATGAGTAAATACAAAAGCATTAGTGGCTTGTTGGTAAAATTTCTTAGAGGAAAGAGCTATCAAGCAGCAAGAGCATCTGTCTGCAGCCTCTGTCCTTCTAACCAGAAGCACACCTGAGAAAATAAAAAAAAAATTGCATTAAGAAAACATACAGCTGCTGAAAAAAAAATGCCCTACAATTGAGAACTGGTGCGTTAGTCCCTGACAACTTGGTATAGAGGCAAAGCAGATAATGCGAACTATATCCACAAGCTACTCTAGTGATTTCACCATTGATCTGACCTGAATTGATTTTGTTATTGAAATTTTAAGTGGAAGCAATATCTACATCAACAAAACAACCTACAAAATTGCTCCTTACTTGTTCCAGTATTGGAGATGAGAGGTGGAAGAACTCAAGATGCATTTTATCATCCTCAGCCATGATACAAAATGCCATGTCACACTACACATACATTTGTAAAAATAGTTGCCAACAATCCTGGCAGTACACAACTATATTTAAATGTTTTAGACAGATTAGAATTCTGTATGTTCATTAGAATTCTGTATGTTCATTATTTACCATTTTCTAATTTGAAAACAAAAATATATTTTCTCTGTCCCATGTCAAGCACAAGGGATTCCAATTGCATGCTCTTGTCACTTCCAGCTCTCCATCTGTTACTGCAAAGCTATGATAAATGAAATTTCAATGAGATCACAAAAACAGGCTTATTGTTTTGACACAAAACAAGAGTTAGATAACAAAAATCAATTATAATGCTCTCTCATTTTTGGAATGAATAATTTTCACTACTTCAGAGGCAAGTTTGAAACAGTAGTTTAGAGGGAACAAAAATATATGTCAGAAATTAGAAAAATAACAAAGAATATCGAATTCCTTAGAACATATAAAACAACAATTTTTTGAAGGCAAAAACCTTTTGAAATTTCTTGGGATATATAAAGTGGATGACCATTTGAGACTTTTGTTTGATGCTTGATATTGAAATATCACAGCAGGTACTGTCATTCGATGCTTGGTTTCACAGAGAAGGCACAAAAAGCTGATCAGGAACTGCTATGTTTTCAAGCCAGACTTCACCAATTGACTTAGTCTATCCAACATTCTTCTAAAGATATCCATAGATATTACTATATCAACTTCATAATTTGTATTTGCACGAAAGCATATATTTTTGAAAGATAAAAACATTTGGAGTAAAAGCTTCATGTGATGAGAGTATATCACATTAACCAGAATATAGATGATCTTTATTCACTCAGGGGGAGGATAATGTTAAAAAACAAGAAAGTGGCCAGTAAGCACCATTTTAACTGCTACCTAGACTCTCCAAATTAAGTTGATCTGTTTCTAATGATAAGATAAATGAGCTCCTGCTTCAGACTCAGATTTTGAAAAAAATTTTAAAACTCTATTTTAAAATTTATATTTAATTATTTTAAAAAAAAAATCATTTGCTCCTTAATTCTTTTAGAAGCTTCATATTTCCTTCTTCCCAAAGCAGGTTGTGCCAATGACTCATTACTCCTTTTTCAAAATGCGTGATTTCTTTCTGGTCACTATCCAGCCTCATCTGCTAGATTTAGACAGCTCCACCAAATCAAGCATTCCCCTTGGTGTGGATATCTGCAGAATACCATCAGATCTGTTCTTTTAACTTTCACATTACTGAAACAGATTGCTTTTCCCTCTCCATCAGGATTTCTAGATTTGAGTACCTTGTCACGTAGTCCATTCCAGTGATGAATCACTTATAGAAACTGAGACGTGCAGAAGCAATCCTCTTGGTCACAACCAGTGACTGAACCAGTGCAGCAAAACTGCATCTGTTCCACTACATTTCAAGCCACACAGGACTAGTAAAGTTTAGCAAGCATTTGTCCTTATGATGTGAGTACTGAAATAGTAAGCCATGTACTGGAACAGTAGTTGTTTGAGCCAGGGGACCTATAAGCCTGAGGACCACACGTGTTAAATATTTGGTTTAGAGAACACTCATCCCTCATAAGAAGAAACTACAAAGCTAGGAGATAGAATGGATTGTGTGATATGAAATGTCACAGACTGTCAGGTGCCATTTTCAGTAAATTATGCTAGAAATCTTTTACTAAGCTAATTGAGAAAAAAATTGGTCTGGTACAGAAATGTATTCAAATGGGCTAGATAACTAGACTCTGGAGTCCTGGTATTTCAGATGAATAAAAGACACTATCTCTAAATATGTACTGCTTTTCATCTTCAAGAAATCCCAATCATTCTGAAAAACCAATAGTCTAATATGAACTACAGACAAATGAAATTTCATGCACTGCTAAAATGCAGCAGTCTCTGAGTGACATTTGGCAGATGGCAGGCTGTACCCAGCAAATACACTGAATGATAAACCAAAAAATTAACACAACCTTTCCTAGGAATGTGCTCAGCCTTTTGAATGAATATATGCATTATTCAATATGGCTGGCAACTTCCATCCAAGAGGGAGCTGCATTTGGAGGCAAGAACTGTCGAGTGATGTGTCCCAAAAAAGTACTTTAATCTGTTATGTACATGCAGATGACTGGCCCAATATTAAAAAAAAAACAAAACAAAAACCTGATTCTATTTATTCTGCCTACATATTTTGCTAAAACATGGGTTCTATACTTCCTTCCATTCAGGTTCTTCTCTTCAAGGCTTATTTTCTTTTGATAGAAAAAGAAAAACTCCGTAGTAGAAATGACTGAGTCAGCAGAGGAAATATGTTAAAACTCCAGCTTGCTGCAGAACTCCTGATGTGATGGTTCATGTAGTGCTTCTATGTGATTGTGAAATATGTTTGTCCTCCAAAATCAAAGAAGATTAATGCTCTAGTCACGATCTAAGTTATCTGAGTCTATAAAGCAAATTCTGGCTGTTAGACCTAACTGGGTTAGAAATATTAAGTTTCTTTTTCTGCATTGCTAAAGTAGATAATCTAAGCTGATAAAAGAACTGAAAAAAGTTAATGACTTTTTCCATATTGACACTTTCAAGCTGTGTTTTGTCACTGAAGATAGCTGTATGATCACAATGTATTAAGCTAGAATGCACTGCCAAAATATCTATTGTCAAACCTCTAATTCAGATCTTCTTTTATCTTTCATATTTAAGGTTTTTATACCTTTACAAAAAAAATTCAGGTTGATTGCATTGTTCATTTATTGTGTTGTAATTCCCAGAAACAGATTTTGCTAGGCTGTATACGAATACTGTAGCTGCTGTATGACTGAACTGAGAGGCTTGTGGTGGAGTCTACTGGCTCCTTTTCTTATACCATTAACAATATTCAGTTGTAGAAACCCAGCATGGACTATTTTCTTAAGTTCTGATCACACCTATCTTTAAAATCAGTGGATTAGTACAACAAGTACAGGATCGTTAAGAATGACTGGTGGAAAAAGGAGTGTGGAGAAAGCTTGTCATTAATTTCCCTCCCCTAATAATATTTTCCCTGATTTTCCCTATTCCTGTTGTCTGCTTTTCTAAGCTGTGGTTATGTTTCCAGTCTCCTGCATCCTCTGCAGCATCTGACCTACTTGGGTCCCAGTTCTGTTACCTCCTCAAGCCTCAGCTTGAGCAGTCTCAGCTGCTGGTGACACAACACTACTGGGCAGCTGTGGCTTGCACTTCAGAGGACACTGCTAAATAGTTAAAAAAACCTTGAGAAATTTCACAGACAGAGCCTGGTAATATGAGCAGGGCAAAACTGAAAGGAGAAGTTATATTGTTGAGGCAGAGATAGGTAGCACCTCCAAGATTTAAGAGAAAAATCACAGGAAGAGAAGGCATTAAATTCTACAGCAAAAAAACCCAGTAAGTGGCAACATGACAACACAACACTAGCAGGATGTGATTGGACAGCAGTATAGGCCAGACAACCCCTTTGTATTCCTCATGTTTCCAGTGATATATAACTTAGATTATCTGCAGAAGAGGTGATAGCATTTTATTTCTGCTTTCATTTTTAGAACATTCAAAATCAAACATGTTCATGAGTTGGTCTCCAAGGTTAAGGAGAAGTGCATGGGGTCATGTGCAGCTGTAATCCAGTAATAGTAGTTAGTTAATGATTTTGCAATAGAACAACTTACAGTTTTCAGCATTTAAAATACATAAAAACAAGAGATTAAAATAAGTCTGATGAACTTCTAGAAGCTGTCAAAAGAGTGCCAGCGTTAAAGTGTTCTCTTTGGTAGACTTTCTTCTCCGGCTTGGGTGTGGATAAGAAAAGATGTGCTTAATTTTGGAAGCTGAGTTTTTTCGAGATATTGCTGTGATAATAATTTACCCAAGCTGTTTTAATACTGTTCTCATACTGAGTCCTGATTCAGAGGTCTTTGAGGACTTTTCACATCCAATACGTTTTAGACTGGGTGGCTTCTACTGATAGCTTTTCACCATAAATCATAAAATCACAGAATGGTTTGGGTCAGAAGGGACCTTAAAGATCATCAAGTTCCAACCCCCATGCCATGGGCAGGGACATCTCCCACTAGACCAGGTTTCATAAAGCCCCATCCAGCCTCTTCCTTACATCTAATCTAAATCTACCATCTTTCAGTTTGAATCCATTACCCATTGTATCACTACAGGTGCTTTTAAAAAGTCCCTCACTATCATTCCTGTTGGCCCCCTTTAAATACTGGTAGGCCACAAAATCTCCCTGGAGCCTTCTCCAGCCTGAGCAATACCAACTCAGCCTGTCTTCAGAGGAGAGGTGTTCCAGCTCCCTAATATCTTCGTGGCCCTCCTCTGGACTTGCTCCAACAGGTCCATGTCCTTCTTATGTTTGGGGCCTTTGAGTTGAATGGAGTATTCCAGGTGGGGTCTCTTGAGAGTGGAGCAGAGGGTGAGAATCACCTCCCTTGACCTGCTGGCCATGGTTCTTGTGATGCAGCCTGGGATACAATTGGCTTTATGGACTGCAAACACACATTGCCAGGTCACGTGGAGGCTTTAGTCCACCAGTACCCCCAAGTCCTTCTCCACAGGGCTGCTCTCAATCCATTCTTCACCCAGCCTGTATTTGTGCTCGGGATTGCCCTGACCCAGATGCAAGACCTTGCACTTGGCCTTGTTGAACTCTTGAGGTTTGCAGATGCCCACTTCTGGACCTTGTCCAGGTCCCTCTGGATGGCACCCCTTCCATTCATTGTGTCGACCACATCACACAGCTTGGTGTCAAGAGCAAGCTTGCTGAGGGTGCACTCAATCCCACTGTCTGTGTCACTGACAAAGATGTGAAACAACACTGGTCCCAGTACCAATCCCTGAGGAACATCCCTTATCACTGGTCTCCATTGGACATTGAGCTGTTTACCACAACTATTTGAGTGTAACCATCCATCTAATTGTTTATACTCTGAGTTGTCCATCAATCAAATCCACATCTCTCCAATTTAGAGACCAGGATGGCATATGGGACAGTGTTGAAAAATTTGCACAAGTCCAGGTAGATGACATCAGTTGCTATTCCCTTTTCCACCAATGCTATAATCCTGTCATGGAAGGCCACCAAATTTGTCAGGCACAATTTTCCCTTAGTGAAGGCATGCTGGCTGTCACCAATAACCTTCTTAGTTTCCATGTGCCCTAACATAGCTTCCAGGAGGTTCTGCTCCATGATCATGCCAGGCACAGACGTGAGACTGACTGGACTGTAGCTTCCTAGGCCTTCCTTTTTTCCCTTTTTAAAAAATAAGGGTTATGTTTCTCCTTTTCCAGTCAGGGGGAACTTCACTGGACAGCCATGACTTCATAAATATGATGGATAATGTCTTAGCAACTTAATCTGCCAGTTCCCTCAGGACCTGTGAATGTACCTCATCAGGTCCCACAGACTTGTGCACCATCAGGTTCCTTGGGTGGTCTTAAGCCTGATCTTCTCCTACAGTGGTCAGTTCTTCCTTCTCCCAGTCCCTGCCTTTGCCTTCTGCAACTTGAGTGGTGTGGCTGGAGCACTTGCCAGTGAAGACCAAGTCAAAAAAATTGTGCTGTGTTGTCCCTCTAACGGATACCAGGGTAGTTGAAGTCCCACATGAGTATGAAGGCTTGTGAATGTGAGGCTGCTTCTATCTATCTATAGTGGGCTTCATCCACTCAGTCTTCCTGGCAAGATGGCCTCTAGCAGACCCTCACTATAATGTCTCCTGTCCCTGCCCTCCCTTTAATCCTGACCTGAGCTCTTAGCTGGCTCCTCACCCAACTCCAGGTGGAGCTCCATGCGCTCCAGGTGGTCATTGACATAGAGGACAACACCCCCTCCTCATCTCCCCTGCCTGTCTTTCCTAAAGAGCCTGTATCCTTCCATTTCAACACTCCAGTCATAGAAGACATCCCACCATGTCTCCGTAACCACAGCCCTGCTGGTATGTACACATCTCTAGCTTCTCTTGTTTATTCTCCGTGCTATGTGTGTGTTTGCATAGAGGCAATTTGGTCCTCCTGAAGCTGATATACTGACTGTAGTGGCTGGAATTCCTTTCTGGTCCTCTTCTGGTGCTCTTCTGGTGACTCTGGGCATCTATCACTGGTGCTGGTATCAAACTGGTAGGAGGGTGATGGATTGAGGTTCCCCTCCCCTAGCAACTTAATCTAAAACACTCTTCACCAGCTTGGCAAGCCTATGACTGAAGATGCTCTTCCCCTCCTCTGACAGATGGACTCCATCAGCACGCAGTAGACCAGGTTTCTCAAAGTAAGTCCCATGGTCTAATGTAGCCAAAATCCTGGTAGTGGTCCCAGTCCTGTAACCATTTCTTGATTCACCAGATTTGACTGGCCCTTTCGAATCCCTTCCCTTTGACCAGGAGGACTGATGGAAAAACTACCTGCACTACGGAGTCCCTAACCACTGCTCTCAAGACTCTATAATCCTTGATAGTCCTCAGACTGCTTATGGCTGTATCACTGGTGCCCATGTGAAATAATAGGAGTGGATAATAGTCAGTAGACTGTAAAAGGCTTGGTAGTCTTTTGGTAACATCCCTGATACAAGCTCCCAGTAGGCAGCACACCTCCCTAGAGAGTGCAGGGGTCAGCAGATGGATGCCTCCGGACTTCTCAGCAGAGAGTCGCCTACTACTATCACTTGTCCTCGTTTCTTAGTTGTACTGGTTGTTATGCAGGGAGTAAAGCAACATGTGTAAATGAGCAAGGAAACGCAAGAGAGCTGAGGAGTGAGGATGAAAATGGTAATGGAGGAGGTGGAATTAGGAAAATGGAATGCACAGTAACAGGAGGAAGGAAGGATTAATGAGTAGTAGATGGCAAGGGAAGCTGAGGGAAATATAGTACTCAAGTTCTGGTTCAACTTTCAGGCAGAGTGTATATTGTGACAGCTGCTGTCTGTGGTGGCACTGAAACCTGAAAACTTCACTGGCAGTATAAGACTTGAACTGCTGGACAGATAATGTTGCAGCTGTGAAGATATTTTTTTCAGTGGGGACAAGGACAGGGACCTATCACTTCAGAATAAGCAGAAATGTATTTTGATTCAAGGTTAAAAACTATTTTTCATTTTTAAAAATAAAATAAAAAGATGTTTCATCTGTGTTTTCTAAGTGAAAGCTTATGAATTATAAAATGGAATACAGTGTATGTTGGAAAGTTCCAGTTTTATATAATATGCATTCTGTACATTTCAGTATTACTGAATACATTTGTCTTTTGCAAGAAATATGAGATGAAACATTGCATCCATCTCTAAAACTGTTTCAGTAAAATAGCCCTGGATCTAGCCCCAAAGCAGCAAGATCTCCACTGTACCAAGATGAGAGAGAATAAGTATAGTCTATCCTAGAAAAAACAATTGTATTAGCACAGTTCAAATTATATGATAATTTTCCTTTCCTGTACTCTTCTTCACTGCCACTCCAGAGCTACATATTCATACAATTATACCTTAATTGTTTATTTTCTTTTTGGTTACAGTAATGTAAATAATTTCTACTACTGGTTCAAGAAGCACTTCTATCCTTGTATAATTTCATCCAAATGAAATTACAAAGTAATGTAGCTACTCAGT
>JAVSBS010011262.1:118409-135365 GCA_033124195.1 Coracias cyanogaster
TGCTGGCCACACTAGTGCTGACCCAAGCCAGGATGCTGGTGGCCTCTTGGCCACCTGGGCACACACTGGCTGATATTCAGCGTGCTGTTGACCAACACCCTCAGGACCAATACCTTCCAGGTAGCAGGAAGACAGGATGAGAACGTAAGACCTTGTCCCTTGGAGCAACAGGAGCCGTCCTGGTTGAGTGGAGGTGCAATGAGGCGCTCACGGTTTGACAGGGTAGGCAGAGGGCTCTGTGTGTCCCCACCGCTTCCTGCTGCTGCGGGGGCAGCTCAGCAGCACAAAGGGCACAGCCCCAGGGAGCTCTCAGCTACACTGATCCCTCGGCAAAGAGCGGGTTGATAGATCCTTCAAACCTCTGCTGTTCATGGGAATTGATATTGGCATCCTGCCTGTGCCACGCACGGCTGGGGAAGAAGCTTCCCAGCGTTTTGCACTTGCGGAGCTCTTTAAAGACTGGAAGGGATTAGTTTCCACGAATTGAGTATGGCTGGGATTCTCCAAAGATTTGTGTCCCTGCTTAACTCTGCTCCCTGAGTAACTTCAGACTCTAAAGAACTCCTCAACCTGCAGAACATCACGCACAGACTCGGGGCCTGAAGATTGAGACTCGAGGAAATTAGGCTGATCACTGATTAATGATCATCTTATCACTGATGAAATCTTCCTCTTGTTCTCGACCAAGCTGTAAAATTCTTCGTAGTGTTTGTGTGTTGAAAGGATGTGTTCATTTCTCCAGTGAGTAATTCATTGTCTGACAAGCATTTGTGAATCGTCCCAGTTTGTGATGCATCAGTTACGTAAGTCGCGTCATTCTCTTCCTGACTGGCTTTAAACTGGCTTTCAGTGCCCATTGAAGCTTAAAATTAGATTTTCACAAGTATTTGCACTTGTAAAACACAACCGCTCAAATGTTCATTGCAAGTAAATACAATACAGGTCGCAAATATTGTCGAATCGGAATTCACTGATGCGTTCAAAAAATATCGGGGGACAATTCTTTTCCGTTGGTGTGCTGTAATAAATACCACAGATGTCTGTCGTAGGGTCACTTACCGTCTGTAGCAAGGTCACTGGTGAGAGCTGAAAACACACTTAGCAGCCAGAGGGATGTATTTTTTCGGTTTCGTCAGGAGTTTTTCACCACGTGGTTTGAATTGCATACATTCTGAATGCCGGTTGTGTGTGTTTGGATAGAAGGATCCCAGTGAACCCAGGATTAGAAGTGCTTTGTGCTTCCCCCAGGCATTGCTGAAAACACCCTTGGAAAGCCAAGACAACCAGTCTCTAAATATAATTATAGGATATCGCTGCGGTACAAGAGTGTCTGTTCAGGATATTACAGCGGTAGGAGTTTTAAAAGCTGCGCCGTATAAACAAGCCACAAAACGGTTTGATGGGCACCCTGTTTGTCAGCTCATGATCACGCTCCTGCGGTTGCAATCCTGTTGGGTTTGCAGCCCGGCCGGTCCGGGTCACGGCTAATCCTCTGGGATCTGCTGCCTCGGAGGAAGGGCTGGCCGGTGTTAGGCTAGGTGAGCGGTGAATGAGAAGAGCTGGGACGTGTGCCAAGTTCTGCCACAGATTCCCTGCTTGTCCTTGTCGTGCCTTTGCTCTGTGCCTCAGTTCCTCATCTCCTCTACAGGGAAAATAACGCTAGCAGAGGTGGAGCTCGGTCTCTGAATGGTTCTTAGCTGTCTGCTCCCTTGTGGCAGGTCCTGTACGATCATACGAAGAAATGAAACGGGCTGAAATGTGCATAAATAAACCAATATGTACTCAGCATAAATTTTGCACTGCATCCACATTGTAGTCCCAGATTTGTTTACCATAGGGAGGTGAGTAACCCCCAAGGAGCTGCACGTGTGAGATGAGCAAGTCGGTTTGGTCGTAAGGCTACAGGTGTATATAGATAGAGATACACAGACTTCTTCTTTGAGGCTGCTGATACAGGCACAGGTGATGTAAGGAGAAAAGTTCCTGTGGCCCAGGTGTACAAGGCTAGAGCGTGTGCGCTTTGGGAGACGGTTTTATTGCAAAATCCTACTGAACTCTGCCCAGCCCTTGAAGGAGGTGGGATCTTACTGTCCAAGTACAAGCAGGTGAAGGTACCAGTGGCTGACAAGAGATAACACAGGTCCTCCTGTGTTGTGGTCTCTCTTGTCACCTGAATAAGCCGTGGATAGAACTGTTTATGAGGAATCAGAGTTCAGATACCACTATGTGTATTCCTCTGCCCTGAAATCTTCTCGCATGGTTTGCAGCGCTATGATGTGGGGATCTGAGCTGGACTTTTCTAGTCAGCAGAGAGAAAAAGGCATTTAGAGTGTGATTGGTCTTCTCCTAAGGTGGCTGTCTAACATGGCCCAGGCGAATCGCCCCCAGGAAGTGCTGTCTAGCACAGATATCCAGGGTAGGAGCTTGGCTGTCAGCAGGAATTTAATATTTGAATTTCTTTGTATTTGGAGGTGAAGGCCCAGACTCAGAGTATTTTCCTTCTAGGCTGTGGAAAGATACCAGCAACTCACCAGCCATGGGTGAATGCAAATTACTTCAGCTTAATTATGGTGAAGTTTGTGGCCCATCTCCATGGGTCCCTCAAGTTACTGGATTCCTTTTATGTTTAGAAAGCCATGTCCACAGCCCTTTGCCATCTGCAGCAAAAGAAAACATCTGTTGAGATAACATTTTACCATCCCAACATCTTGAAAAATCATTTTGAGCCCCCTCTTGAAGCACATGAAGTAGGACCTGCTTACCAGTGCCACCTCTAGACTCAGGGGACTTTTCCTGCCTTGAAGGCAGTCCAGTAGCTATCTGCAACCAGACCACACTGCAAAGCGCACAACTGACAGCAAAACGGTGCCAGAATGTCCAGAGCCTTCCAGAATCTGTCCTTGTCACAGCTGTCAGCTCCAGCAGGGCTCTGAGAATTGAGTGCAGGAGCTTTGGCTCCAGACACAAGCACTTCTGCCACTTGAGGAGAAGGCAGCTCTTTGGCTTCAGTCTCCAGTGATAAGTAACAGCCAGGACACCACACCTCAGGCACCACAGGCACTCCACCATTACATCATTCTTACACCCGTTCATGGATATTCACAAACAGTTTGCTCTAGATAGCTTGATATATTCAATTTTTTTTTCTGTAAGCTCTGTATGATGGGCATAAATATGAAGAGCTGGGGGGAAAGAGCTTGATTTAAAGTTTTGTTTAACTGGCATGAGATTCCACAGATAACGTTATTCACTGTGTATCATTTGACCTAGAGCAGCTTGGCCCGGTTAGAAGTTGTTTGGCCCAGTTAAAAGTTGTGTTCTGGCTGTTGAAAGAGATGCCACATATTTTGGAAAGTATCTGTTCTGTTATGGAAGAGGAGGAGCAAGCAGCGGGCTGTACATGGAGGGAGGACCTCCACTTGGAAAGAGAGGAAATTGTCTGACATTTGTGAGCTCCTTGATGTTTGTTAAGAGGGTAATAAGAAAACAGACTCAGCCCAGTTAATCTGAATGGGCTTCCAGAGCAGATCTGTTAAGGGTGCTGAATCCTCCGGGGATGCTCTCAGAGCTGATCCAGCCAGCTTGGCTAAGCCAGGTCTGAAGGGGGAAGGTTTGCTGGAGAAGCACCTGGTGCAGTAAGTCAGCATTTGTGGGGCAGAGTACCTCTGTGAACCTCTTTTTCACCCTGGAAGGGTGAAAACTCAATGCTTAACTCCCTCTCTGAGACGCTTATACACCAATGCACACAGCGTGGGGAATAAGCAGGAGGGACTGGAGATCTGTGTGCGGTCGCAGGGACCCGAGCCTTGCGTGGCTGGAACACTGTCATGGAGGGCTATGTCCTTTCTAGGGAAGCCAGGCCTGCAAGGTGAGGTGCTGGAGTTGCTCTTTATGAGAGAGAGCAACTGGAATGTGTTGAGCTCTCCCTGGGCGCAGATGATGAGTGAGTTGACAGCTTGTGGGTAAGGATCAAAGGTCAGGCTAATACGGGTGACATGGTTGTGGGGGTTGATTACAGGCAACCTGATCAGGATGGCGAAGCTGGTGAGGCCATCTACAGACAGCTGAGAGCCACCGCACATTCATCAGCCTTCGTTCTCATGGGGGACTTCAATTACCCTGACATCTGTTGGGAAGGCCACACAGCCAGGCTTATAGAGTCCAGGACGTTCCTCCAGCGTATTGATGGTAACTTCTTGACTCAAGTGGTGGAGGAGCCAACAAGGAGAGGGGCACTACTGGACCTAGTACTGACTAACAAAGAGGGACTGGTGGAAGCCATTAAGGTTGCAACACGATGGAATCCAGCAAGGGCAAGTGTAGGGTGCTCCACCTGGGGAGGAATAACCCCATGGACCAGGACAGCTGGAAAGCAGCTCTGTGGAAAGAGACCTGGGAGTCCTGGTGGACAACAGGATGACCATGAGCCAGCAATGTGCCCTCATGGACAAGAAGGCCAATGGCACCCTGGGGTGCCTGAAGAAGGGTGTGGCCAGCAGGTCGAGGGAGGTCCTTCTTCCCCTCTACTCTGCTCTGGTGTGGCCACATCTGGAGTACTGTGTCCAGTTCTGGGCTTTCTGGTTCAAGAGAGATAGGGAGCTGCTGGAGAGGATGCAGAAGAGGGTTACTAGGATGATTAGGGGACTGGAACATTTCCCTTATGAGGGAAGGCTGAGGGACATGGTTCTATTTAGTCTTGGGAAGAGAAGACTGAAGGGAGATCTCATCCACACATATAAATACTTAAAGGGTGGATGTCAGGAAGTTGGAGCCAGTCTTTTTTCTGTGGTGCCCAGTGACAGGACAAGAGGGAATGGAAATAAACTTGAGCTCAGTAAGTTCCATCTAAACATGAGGAGGAACTTCATTGCTTTGAGGGTGGCAGAGCACTGGACTAGGCTGCCTAGAGAGGTGGTGGAGTCTCCATCTCTGGAGAGATTCAAAACCCGCCTGGATGCCTTCCTGTGTAACCTGCTTTAGGTGGCCTGGCTCTAGCAGGGGGGTTGGACTAGATGATCTCCAGAGGTCCTTTCCAACCCTACCATTCTATGATCCTGTGATTCTGTGGGAGCCCGTGCTCCCAGGGAAAAGGAGCTATGGCTCATGTGCTTGTATGGAGGAAAGAGCTCCCAGCTCTGGTTCAGTTGTGCAGCACATTGCCTGTAGCATGTTGCCATCTGTCAGTTGAGCCACATGACAGCCCCGCAGCCCATCTTCTCCATGGCTTCCAGGGGAATTCAGTAGAGCATGAAGTACTCTTGGGAGATGCTTCTGGGTTTGGTGAGCTACTATGTAAGACAACAACAAAGCAGGTGTCCAAAAAGTGCTGGTTTTCCTTAAAAATCGAGTAGTCTGGCCAATGCAAGAAGTGCACTCTACCGTATGACTTTGAACACCATACCAATTTGAGACATACCCTTGAAGAGATAACACTCTTTACAGGAAACTGGTGTGATGGGGTGAATGCATAATTTATTTGAAAGAATTTTACAGCATGATTTAGATTAACTGCTATTATTAATATTTCTCCAAGCACGTAGTTTACATCCTTCAGCGGAAGGACAGATGCCCCATATAGGGGATCTGACCAAAGCAGCAGATTGAGTCGAGAAAAAAGCACAGACCTTTGCTGTGGTTCGGGGCTATAAACTCTAAATTAAGAATCAACAACATATGAGACAGCATGCACTCAACAGGGCCAAGGAATAGCCAGGAGCTGCAAGCACTAGCCTATTCTGTCTTCTGGAAATTTTTAAGTTTAAATTGGGGAAGAAAAATACATTCTTACATCACACTTGTAAGACTGATAATCTCCAAACTACTTTATATTCTCTCTCTCTTTACAACATCCTCTGAAAGAAACGATGTAACCTTTAAATAACTTCTTTGTGTTTATCCTCAATGATATTTCAATCATTACTTTGCTTAGGAAGCAAGCACTTTAAAGAATACAGAAATCTACGTAACTTGCAAAATGTAAATATTTGTCTCTGCTTACTGAACTGTTAGTGTAAGAATTAATTCTTACTGCAGGAGGAGTCTGCATATAACCTGTAACTCCACTTGTAGTGGAGGGAAGGAAATACCTGTCATCTGAATCACTCAGTTTGAGACAAAATTATTCCTATCACCCGGAAGATAAAATTGGTGGAATGTTGGTAGAGTTCACTGTTGGAGCAGCAAATTGCTTTCATCTGAAGAAGGCATTAAGCTCCTGCATGCCTACAATAGTGCCTCTTTCCTTACTGTTGTGACACTGCAGGACAATCAACAGACCAGCATGACAAAGAGTAAGGTGAATGCAAACACTCAATCCATGATGAGTTGTGATTTTAAAGTCAATCCCCTGTGAAAGTTCAAAGGTTTAGGAGCAAATTCAGGATATTTTTATATGTGACTTTCCTCCAGAGCCGAAGGTTGAAACAGCACCCATCAGCTATGTATCTAGTAAAGCTGACTTCATTTTCATTATTGCTGAGCTTTGCTGGCTGATATTGTGAACAGGGTGTCCATGGGGGTATGAAGGGCTATGAAGAGTCACATACAAAGGAATAGGTGGAGTCATAACTATGGTAAATAAGTTTGAATGTGAGTCTTTGCTCAGAACAAGCTCCGTTGCAAAAGCTGTACACATTATGAATAGCTCACGGACTTTGGAAACACCATTTTATCAAAAAGATATTGAGAGAAAAAAAGAGACAGAAATAAAAGAACCTATATAAAAGAAAAAAAGATCAAAATAGAAGACACTTCTCCTGCCTTCAAGTGATAAAATACTGAAAACTCGAAGACCACTTTTAAAACATTCCTCTATACCCACTTTTAAAACATTCCTCTATACCCATATGGTCTTCATTTGATTTGCTCATCATATGTTTTTCTGTGGCTGTAGTTTCTAGCTTTCTTCATGATATTAACCAGAAATTGGTTTTGTGTTTTAGCTGTTTAATGGTTCCAGAAACGGTATCTTTTCCAGTAGTTAAAATATGTTTGCAAACAATGGAAGATACTTTGCCCAGTTTCTGTAGATCATGGGAAACTCATCTGTAGGTAACAAAATTTATTTCCATACAGGTTATTTTACCTGATGCTCCCTCATTCTGTATGGGAATAAAATTGGGCAGTTTTACTGATTGACTTCAGAAAGACAGCTATGTTTTTTATGTCTACCATAAACAGCGAAGAAATCACAGTACTGGTGGTAAAAATGTGTCCCTTTTTTTGGGTGATAGAGTAATATACTTATCAATGAAGTCCTAGACACTTTTTGAAAACTTCTGTACAGATGTAGATTGATATCTTGATGTTGGATGTTTTTCTTTTTTGTTTTGTTTGTTTCTTAACAGACCATAAACTTGTTACAAGTTTTTTATAACTTTCTGAAAAATGGAGAAGCATTATATATATTTAGCAAAACGTAGCTAATAGATGTGTGTAAAAAGAAAAGTAATCATATTTGTTCTTCATACAGAACAGTATTTATTCTTAACACAGAACACATAAATAAATTTTGCATTCCCATTCATAAAAATCTGTCTCTTTCTATAACAGCTGCTCTTATCACACAAGAGAAAACTTATCAGCAGACTTCTATATTTTCATGCTAGCACATCTCTTCTGCTTATTGAACTGCTTAAATCTGTGGCACATTCTTATTAATAGGAAGAGCTTGAACAATATAGAAAATCCCATATGTAAGGTTTGACCTTTGAAACTGTAGACATGAGCATTCAGCTCGGAAGATCATAAAACTAAAAAGAAACTTGATAGAAAACAATCATCTAACAGTCTGGACACTTTTTCTGATACTTAAAGCAAAATATACATTTCTGTTTAGTAATGAAGAAACTATTTTTCAGGTCTCTGCGGATATGGTTCTCACCTAATCTGTGGCCATGAGATCACCATGAGATCAACAACATGTGGATTGCAGTGAATTTTATGGACAAGAGCAATGCAGCAGCCAGTATGCCTACGTTAGTGCAAGTGTAGTTTCTCTTGGACATCTTTTCACTAAAGTAAAAGGTATTACTACGTGTATAAGTGAATATTCACAAAGTTAATATTTTGGTGCACTGTTTCATAAAATAAAACTCTAACACGTTATTTTTCACATTATTTCGTATTATGCAGGATATTCTCTTTCAAATCACTCTTTTGAATTTTTTTCTTATAGAAAAGCTTTTATCCTAACTAAGTGCAAAATAATATTATCAAATTCTATGTGTATTTGTATTTTCCAAATGTTCTTTATGTATTCCAAAATCACTCAGTCTGATCAAGTCTAATATGCCTAGTTCATGTCCTTCCACTATTCCTGGACAGAAATTGGGAAAATACTTAGGAATTGCCTTTGTCTTTCAACCATGAAATATTTCTTTGGAGAGTCAGGTTATTTTATTTTCTTAATACTATCACTATCTACCACTTCTGTTCTGCTCTGGTAGGGATTAATCAATCTCATCGTAATAAAATGGTATCTTTCCACAAGGTTTCCTCAAAGCATTCACATAGAGTACAATCACTTTTCAAACAACTTTTTAAAAGTTTATATCCTCCTTTCAGAGGTTTATGATATAAAGCTTTTTCTTTCACAAAGTAGAGATTAAACGTTCTGATAGAAACTCAGCAAAAGTCAGAAGATATTTTTTTCTGAGAAAAAAATGCAATTTTTTACCTCACTGATCGTATCACACCTCCCTGTGTGAAACAGCAGCTCCTGTCTCAAATCAACTTCAGTATTTAGTTCAGTTAGAAGCTCAAAGTAGCAGCTTCCCATATATGCCTGTTTCCAGTACTTCATCCTTCCAGCTTTTGACCTTGTCCTGGCCCTGTGAAATTTAATGTCTACTCACATACATCTTTAGCATCTGTATCATAACTTCTTGATTTGTGAATGTATTGTGTCTATTAATCTTGACTATTTTCATAGTATCTGTGTGGATACTGCTGAGTAGTATACTTAGCATTCTCCAGAAATGTCCCAAGCAAGTCAAAGACAACTCCAGGATTTATTTTACCATGAAATAAAGCTTGGTATGAACAATGATTTATTATATACCTCTTATTGAAAAGTAATTTATTTGCAGCATAACTTGAGAAGTAACTTTGAAACTAAGAGAATTAATTGCAAAGTAAACTATGTTACAAATGCCTGAATTACACCATTATACAGAGAAGCTTCTGGCTTCTGTAAAATTGTTCATGTAAGTGATTACTCAAGAAAACAACCTCAGAGCTTAATAACGTCACGCGCTATTTAACACATGAGATCATTCTGCTTTTTACCATTCCTTGAAGGTTAATGAAGTTAATTTTGTTTGATAGTTTATGCTGGCCTTCCATCAATCTATTGGAGTTTATTTTCATTTCAGGTGTGTTACATTTCACCTAATTTATTGTGAGGTTAGCTTGTCTGTTTACAATGCAATTTTTAATAAGGACAACAATGTACTATCTAGCAAGTAGTAGGCTAAGGTGATCAGTACAATCTCCACAAGAAAGAGAAACAAAGCCTCTTGGTCTATTATTATCTGTCAGATTACTGACAAAATACCTAGAAATGTTAAAGATTTGAGACTTTTGACTGCATTTGCACTAAATCCATCCTTGCCATCTAATTCTTAATAAATGCAGCGTCAGAGTTTGGGGTTTTTTTAGTTTGTTTGGTTTTACCTATGGTAGTTTTTGTACACCACATCTCTAGGACATACTACATAAAGGTGATGGCTAAGACAATCTCCTGTTTTCCTTAGTCATCCTTAGCAAATTTAAGTGAGGAATTATTGATAGGTTCCTGAAACCTCATAAAGCTCAGAGATAAACAATTCACAATAAATTGTGAGTGAAGTAATAGAAATAGGAAGAGTAAAAAGATCCTCTAGAAAAGCTCTAGAATAAATGTTTGAAGTTTGGGTCATGTTAATGACTGAATAGACTCAGAAAAAAAAAGCCTCTTCTGGAGAAATATTCATCTGATCTAATTTTGGCTTCTGGGACTGGCACAGCAAACAGGCACTTCTGTATACTGTGCAGTGCTAAAATGCATCTTCTGAGACAATATTGTTGGAACCCAATATCCCAAAGGAACAGAACCTGAGCTCTGGAGCCATCCTTGATATTTTTGTATCTTAAAATAGATTTCTTTTGTCTACATTAAGAAAACAATTCTCTGTATGAAGAATACCTTGAAACTAAAAGAGTAGAATACAGCTTATTTTATATTTCTGTACAGTATATGCCCCTCCAGTAGAAATTAAGTTGATTTTGCAAGTTGAGCACTTTCTTAAGATGGATGCTGGGTACTGCAGAACAGCAAAGAATAGGACTGAACTTCATCTTCCCATATTTCATGCTGTCGCAGAATGCAATGTCTTTCAACAGACAATTCAGTTAAGTAACCTTAAACATTTGCATTTGGGGAGAAGGTTTCCAAGCTCCCACAGCTCTAGTCAGTCACAGCTCATTGCTTCTAACCTTGTTTTCTCTTTCAGGATGGATTTTATCAAGCCTCCCGCTTATTTCACAACCCACATGCTTTGCCAGCTGTCCTTGCATAATGCAAAACACAAGGCTGTTACCTATTCAAAAATCAAAACATCCTTTGACTATAGTCTTCATAGAAGCCGCTTTTGCAAACTTTTAAGATACAAATTAACCATAGGCAATAGAGAAGATCATGAGATAAACTAAGATTCTTCTCTTTTTTTTCTTCTTTTTTTCTTCTTTTTTTTTAATGCTCAAACCAGGGAAATGAAGTATATGCACATAGCTTTTCTGGCAAATCACCTTCTGTCAATGGCATGTTTCAATTGGAAGGAGCTCTTGACACTTGTCATGCTTGGGGTGCCTAATAGTCTCTTCTGCCAGAAGAAAATTGGGTTCCTAGTAAAACGTTTGCTCTAAAACTGCATAAAAACTAGTGACTGTATCAAGCTATGTACATTGCCGGAAGCTACAGTCTGCTAGGAGAATTGCTTTTTATTTGGAGGTTTGATATCATCATGCTGTCAAGGGCCTTTCATTGGCATTTGGCAGCCAGGACAATGAGTTCATTGTGCATTTTATTGCATGAAGCCTTAAAGCCAGCTTGTGGCTTGATCCCCAGTGGAAGCTGATAATTTTAACAACGATGTTCTGAAATTTTCTAATAAAAAAGTTAAGCTTCGTCAAATTGCTGAATGCCCTTCAAACTTGTGAATGACGATTTTGAAAAGACAGGGCAGGTGGTTATGTCTTGTGTTGCTTAATAAATACTACAATGATGTGCCACAGAGTGAAGGTTTGGGCGAAAACTTAGCAAAACTGCTTTATAAGTCAAACATCAGAAGGTAGCTAGAGAAAATTCCCATTAAAAAGCAGAAATATAAGCCAAACCATAAATCTTCAGCTCCAGCAACAAGAACAAAAAAATGCTTATACTGAGGCATACATTTCTTTCTTCGTAAGAGAATGCTCTATGAGAAAAATGCTGTGTGGTAGGAGTGAGACTGAGGGAAGGCAAGAGTTTAACTAGTGGAGGCATTGCTCTGACCTCCTTTATATTCAAAATAGACAGTAAAACTAAGCTTCTTGCCAGAATCAACAATAAGTGCCTGTGTTCTGATGTCTGTAAAACAGAAATGTTAGCTTCTAGCTATGACATTTCTATTTCTAAATTGATGATAGGCCTCTTCATGGGCATAGAATGTCAAGGCACTGTGGGGGCTGGCAGGTCCCTGAGCCTAAGCGTGGGAGAGACTCTGGAGGGTAGCACAGCCGGGAGCAGGGCAGGCCAGGAGGAAGCTGGAACAGCCACATCCCAGGTTGCAGGCAAGTCCATGGGGACTGGGATGGGACATTGGCCTGCAAGTGGGCTCAGTTGTCATGGCCCATAGTTGGTCAGGGTAGGGCTGTGGCAGGGCTGGAGACGACATGCTTTGGTCTTATGGTTCCAGATGTGCTGGAATGGGGTCCTGAGGCATGGGCAGGGTGTTAAAAGTCCCAGAGGGCTGGGAAAGGGGCATTAAGACTTGTTGATGCCCTCAAAGATGTTACAGATAGAGAGTGATATGAAGGTACCAAGGATTATTTCCTTTTTATCCCTTGCCTGGACGGGGTGTATAAGGATGCAGTTAACCCTTCTTCAGTAAAGAGAGTTACAGAAATGAAAGGCAGATGGCAAGAGAGGCCCATGCAAATTTCCTCTGGGCCTGGGGTTCCTGAAATTTTCCTCAGGCAATTCTCCCCCTGCCCTTTCCTGCCACTGGCTGGAACATAACAAAGCTTATGCTCCAGTTGATAACATTTTAAAAGGGAGTAAAACTTAAACTAACCTTACTTAACTGATTTTCTTACCCAAAGGCAGCCCTCCAGACAGTCTATGCTCTTGACCTTCTTCTCTGCAAGATATTGACTCCTTTTTTATGTTGAAGGTGTGAGGTCGGTATTGACATAGGTATGATTTTACAACAAATATACAGAATAAAATTGATTTCTTTGTCTATAAGCCATTTATTGTTGAGAATATGTGGGGAAAATCAGGTGGGACACAAGTTCAATTAAAATAAATAAACTAAAATGTGTTAATGTCCTTCAAATGGTCATACATTACCACGTATGGACAAAGTGGTGACCTTGGTGAGCTGGGAGTCAAAGCAAAGAACTACTTGCATTTCAGGTGAAAATGTCTTTTTGGGTGCAGTTTGAATGAGATTTCCATCTCCTTGTTGTATCTTTGAAAATTTAATTCTGAGCTATATTTTCTTTTGCCTTTAATTTGTTCCTAGTATGAAAAAAAGTGAATAAATTAAAGCAATTTTTCTTTCTTTGCCTCTTCCACCAAATTTAAGCCCACAGGTTATTTTATGTTTGATGCATTTTTGGGGAAGTAAAATGACTGCTTACAGCGCTGTACAAGCTAAGGTTGACCCAGGTATAAATAGCTGATTGTTTGTTTCTAACACCCAGACCTTTGGGTTTATTTCTATCTGGATTAAAGATCTCTTCATAGGACATGTTATATACAGAAAAATCTCAGAAAGTTCAGCTATGGACAGTTGAAAAATAATCATGCATGGAAGCTTGAGGGTGGGTTCTATAGTTAAGTGCTTTGGTGTGGTTTGGTTTTTTTTTCCTGGTTTTGTTTTCAAATACACTGTTTATGCAATGTTATATCCTGGAGTATCCAGGAGGACCCCGGAAACAACCAACCTGTCAGCTTCACCTCTGTACCCAGGAAAAGCATGGAACAGATCCTCCCAGAAGCTATGCTAAGGCACATGGAGGACAAGGAGGTGGTTCGGGACACCCAGAATGCCTTCACCAAGCCTAAGTCCTGCCTGACTAACCTAGTGGCCTTCTATGATGGAATGACTGTATCAGTGGATAAGGGACAATCTACAGACATCATCTATCTGGACTTCTGTAAGGATTTTGGCATGGTCTCCCATGACATTCTTCTCTCTAAATTGGAGAGAGGTGGATTTCATGGGTGAACTCTTCAGTAGAAAAGGAATCGGTTGGATGGTCACATCCAGAGGTCAAGTGTCCGGTGACAAGTAGTGTCCCCCGGAGGTCTTTACTGGAAGAAGTGCTGTTTAATATCTTCATCAATGACATAGACAGTGAGATAGGGTATGCCCTCAGCAAGTTTGTGGATGACACCAAGCTGAGTGGTGCATTTGACATACCAGAGAGTTGGGATGCCAACCAGAGAGACCTGGACAAGCTTGAGAAGTGGGCCCATGTGAACCTCATGGGTTTCAACATGGCCAAGTGCAAGGTTGTGCAGATGTGGGGGATGTGTGATTGAGAGCAGCCCTGAGAAGAAGGACTTTGGAGCGTGGAAGGATGAAAAGCCGGACCTGAGCCAGCAATATGTGCTCACAGCCCACAAGGCCAACTGAGAGAGTTGGGGTTGTTCAGCCTGGAGAAGAGAGGGCTCCAGGGAGACCTTATTGTGGCATTTCAGTACTTACAGGGGGCTTATAACAAAGATGGAGACAATCTTTTTAGCAGGGTCTGTTGTGACAGAACAAAGAGTAATGGTTTTAAACTAAAAGAGGGCAGATTTAGACTACATCCAAGGAAGAATAATTTTTTACATGGAGGGTGGTGAGACACTGGTTTAGGTTGCCCAGAGGGGTGGTAGGTATCCTGTCCCTGGAAACATTGAAGATCAGGTTGGACGGGGCTCTGAGCAATCTGATCTAAAGATGTCCCTGCTTACTGCAGGGAGTTTGGGATAGATGACCTTTATAGGTCCCTTCCAGCCTAAACTATTCTATGATTCTATTCTAGTTTGAGTTTCAGAGTTATACTTAATCTGTTCTTAATTTGATGAATTGGATTTCAATTGTACAACTTTGCGTTGACATTATGGTCATGTTTGGTATTTGGCACTTACACTAAAATCTGGATTTTGGTCTGAGTCTAGTAAGAAACACTATATATATGCATTATGTATTGTATTATAAAGATATCCAAGCTAAAGAAGCAGTTTACAAAGGTAGCTTCAAATCCTTTATTTAGATGTGGAAAATGCTTAGCATGTAAGAATAACTACAGCTAAAAATAAAAATAGCTGAAATAAGTTTAATGCTAAGATCTGTCTTTCACATAGTTGTGAAGACATTTGAAGTCCCTGTATTTCCCAGTGTGGGGTGTTACCTTGGGATGTAGAAAAGGAATTTTAATTTTTTTTTCTTTTACTGAATTACCATTTTGGAGAGCAAATTTTGCCTTTCCGTTTTCTGAATTGGTCTAGACACACTCTTGAAGTTGTATCTCGTAAATGCCAGGGCAACACTGCCAATATTGATCGTAGAAGCCCTGCCTCTGTCTCTTCTCTCTCAAGGAGCATGTCTTTGGAAATGTATCTTTGTTTCCACTGGACTAATACAGAAGTGGAAAAATAAGTCTCCTGAAATGGAAATTCAGTGGAATTTTATAATACCTAACTATAAAGAATAACCAAGTTATCTAGCTAATCCCAGTTTAGGGAGTACAATTCTGGATGTGGATGCTACTTCAGAGTTCAAGAACATAATGTTCAAAGAAACAGAGAAACAATACAACCTAATATTCCCTTAAGATCCATCCTTACATTAATAGAAGTTTCCCTGAGGTTTACAGCCATCTCACAATATTACTTCACTTCTCTGCATTGAATTAGGCCCAAGCTGCATAACTGAAGTTGATGAAAGAGTTCACTAAAAGGTAAAGCAACTCTTCATTTAACTTCACCTTTTATAGTTTTCCTCCCATTTCATACTTTGAACCTTCAACAGATTACTGACAACGATAAATTACATTAAAATGGAGATTAGTGTTTGTGATCTTTAAGAAAAGGAAGAATTTATGCTGCACTTCTACGGTAACTTACAGAATGCACCACACAAATATCTAATTTAAACCTACCAGCCTTGAACCACTTCATGATAAATGATACAGCAACTATTCAAAACCCAAGTTGATGGTTTCTTATTTATCACTCCTGTGTGTTCTTCTGGTGATTTTGATCTCATTGACACAATGCAAGTTTTCTTGCCAGTTGCAATGGGACTAAGATTACGCTTTAGGATTGACACCAGTTCTGAGCATCACACCCTCACCAAGGCGGGAAACATTGGCTCCCCACAGTCACCTCAATAACTTTGTGGCTGTAGTCCAGCTGGCAATGAGCCAGGCAACCAGTGGCATACAGAGGTGTCTTAAGCACAGTTTATGCGCCTGGCTCAGATTCAGACTAAAATTGCTGCCAAACCACAGAAAGTACATATGTGTCATTTGTGTGTTTGAAGTGGAAGAGGACGATCTGGCAGAGAACTTAAAGCTCTGCAGGCTCAAGCTAATAACATATTCTCAGGTTAGGCTTGAGATCCAGACAGGCACTTATAACCCTAATATGTAGCTTGGGTGGAATACATGTTCCTGAGTCCAAGCAGTTAGATCATGCCCTGGGAAACGGAATCCAACGCGCAGTACAACAGTTTGTACACTTTGCACATTTTGTTTGGTGACATTTTAACACAGAGTTTCTGAAGAGTATCTAAGCATTTACATCTCTCCACAGAGAGTGTTCTGAATTCAGAGCCTCTGTTTTGATTTCTTGTGTTTGAACACGGCAAGATTTTCAGCAGAGTTGTCCCACTTCAAGAAATAATCTTTCATCCTTGCCTCTTACCTGGTGGTTAGTAGAGTTTCTTGGAATGGAAAAGATTCAAGTCAGAAATTTTCCACATTAAACACTTAGTATGTAAATAAGAAGCTTAAGAATATAAAACTATTGTAGAAAATTTGTAGATGTTACTGGTTTGTTTGAAAAGTCTAACACACACCTCTTGTATATTTACAAAAGACAATGCATGCGTAGATGCATTGAATGGGTTTCTACAGCATGTCTTGTGGGGTGGTTCAGATGTTTCTTGCTCAGAGCATTAACCGTATCAATCCAGTACTCCTTCTGTTGAGTGTACAAGTTATACAAATGCTCAATAGCAATAGCGCCACTCAGTAAGCCAGCCACTGGTAGTGGCACCAGAGCGATGCTGAACCCTTTTTCAATATGAGCTCAAGTTTATGTAAGCACTTTACCTAAACTTTTGTATTTTAGCTGTATTCCCCATACATTGTTCTCTTTTTTGTAATCAAAATTTTGTATAAATGTCCCTTGCCCTGAGATACCTTTGACCAATGACATTGATAAATTTAAAAGACAAATTGTTTCTTAGAATATGATCATACCATGCCTACTTGTACTCAATGGTTCTTCACCAATAATAACAACTGGAGAAGAAAAAAAAAACTGAAAAATCACTGTGTAGGCAGGTGAGTTATTTGGGTTTGGCATTAATAACTCTAATAAGTTCAACAGTTTAGAATATTATTTTCTCACATAGTGCAACTTTAAATGCCGGAAAGAAACAACCTGGTTTTATCAACTTGAAACAATGCATCTGCCATAGTTCTAAGCAC
>JAVSBS010011262.1:135465-146108 GCA_033124195.1 Coracias cyanogaster
GGTGGAGGCAGAGTAGCTAAAAAAGAACAAGAAACAGAAACACAAACGCTATCTTCAATAAAACTAGGAAACATTTATCCCCCCAAACTCACAGCACTTGAAAACAAAAAGCAGATGGACTTTTTCATTATAGGACCAGATATAAAACTGATAAAAAGGACATCTTGTATATATCTGAAGAACAAGATCAAAAGTGAAGCTTTCAGACTTTAAAAATCCTTGGTTTATGAATTAATATTTCATAACCTGAAAGTTCATCTATTATTAATAGTCTTAGTGCAGAAATAAGTTAAAAAAATCTAACCTATAAACATTATTCCACATTGCTATATAAAAGGGAGATTAGCTTGCTTTCTTAAAACACGTGAACAGTGCTTTTCACAATCTGGCAATTTCTGTCTTACAGTTGACAGTCTATTCCTGTCAGTAGCTCTTAAGATTCATTCTTGAAATTTTTTTTCCTACATAAAAACCTAGGCAAATAAATATTGTGCATTCAAATGATCTAAAGATTGCTAAATAAATAAAAATAAAAAGGAGAGAGGTGAATACAAATGTGAATCCCAGTCTTTAGCACTGAATTGTTTAAAATTGTTTAGTTCACACACATTTAAAAAGAAATATCAAAGCATAGCTCAACATGTAATTCATCAACCTGTCCTTAATAAAATGGGTTAATCTATCTGCAAATATCCCTAAGTATGTCCGTAAAAAGGGACTTTCTATATGGCAACTGCATCTGAGTTTGGGACTCTCTTCTAGAAGCACACACAGGGTTGGAAGGTTTGGACTCTAGATCCATTCTGGTGTTATACAAGGAAACAGGTAAGACAGGATTTGCCATAACAATGCCTGTACTCCCATGGGGAAGAAACACTCAATTTCACGTGCTAAAAGAGTTCCACTGACTTTTGCCAACTCATAGAATCACAGAATGAATCATAGCATCATTAAGGTTGGAAAAGGCCTCTATGATCATGAAGTCCAACCTTCATCCCAACACCTCCCTGACCACTAGGCCATGTCCTGAAGTGCTACATCTACTCATTTTTTGAAAGTCTTCAGGGATGGTGACTCCAACACTTCCCTGGCAGTCTGTTCCAATGCCTAACCACTCTTTCAGTAGTTTGCATAATTTGCAGGAAATTCAGAGGAAGTTTTCAACTCTATAGATGTCTCTGTTCTGCCACTTTAAGTTATCACAATTTACAGTCATTAATCCTCATCTTTTCTTTATTCTGGATGAAGCTGTGTGTTTTTCACAAAATATGGATTTGCTTTTAGTGTGACATAAACATCAGAGTACGGTGATTCGTTTGCTAAGCTTCATGCAGGATAAGCTACAAACAAACCTTATGCTATTCTGTTTCTTTATTCTCTGAATAATGACATTGTATGGTCTCTTCTAGGGGCAATCATTACCCCATTACTCCTTGATAAACTAGAATAATGCAGCTTATATTTATCAGCAAGATATCTGGTGTTTTAGATTTCCAACAGTTTAAGTGAAATCAGAGACTTGTCCAGTGGAATTATTTCCCTCTTAAAAGCATTTTAAAGAAAAGCTGGACTGCTGACTTTTATGCTGTCATCTTTCACAAAACTGTCCCCTGAGGTTTCAGCTATGAAGATCAATCACTATCTTGTAGGTTAAATATGACACATAGCTTTCTTCTGAAGCCTGATGGGCTCCAGATGCACAGGGATCTCAGTGCACGCCTGCTAAAGGAAATTACCTCCTTTACCGACAAATTTGTGCTTTTGTGTTTTAACAACGGCTTGCACAGCACATGCTCTGCTGCAAATTATAATGTGGATCTGTGTTTGGCAGATAAATAGAAACAAAGCATAAATTTCTCCCCCCTCTTTATTCTCTCCCATCAAACCTCCTGGGTCTTTCACACGACAACTGGATCCTCCATGATTTCTTAGGCAAGGACCTAGGACAAAGTCTGATGAGGTATCACTTGACAGCACACTATCTATCTGCACTAGTAAATGACATTTGACTGAAGCTGTTCTCTACCACTGTGGCTACCTGCCCTCAGGTGGCTTGTACCCCTGATGTAAAACTCTCAGCCTCTGGATCATACTGGATGCTTGCAAACCACTTACTGGGAATCAGTCCTGATCTACGTTAACTCACAAGCCATGCACAGTTGGGCTTGCTGGCTCAGACCCGTACCATGCTAGAGACCACTGTGGTATTTTAGACCAATAACAAGGGATGTTCCCTAGTACAGACCTAGCCATAATTTCTGACTCTGGATTCGTACTTTAAATAAAAATGACTTGTGAAGCTAGAGTAACAGAATACTAGTAAGCACAAAGGAATTCATATAAAGTTGATGCAGCTATTCAGAGCAAGTATGATTTTTTTAAAAGTACAAATAAGTAACAAATATTTCACAAACAGTGGTTTGTCTATTCATTGAAAACAAATGTTTCCCAATAGGGATTGAATTGTATGTGGACCGGCTTTAATTAAATTCTGAATTTTCTCTTTTCTATAGTATAAGTTATTGTTGCTTCTACATTTTTGGTCCTGTTAAAAGACTTAAAAACAATCCTCATAAGACATCAAAAGTAGATATACTTGTTGTGTTTATAACAAACAACAAATACTCCTACAAGGTCTGGTCCTGTAACATTTTCTTTCATGAGTAAGTTCATTGACTTATGTTGATGGATCAGAATTTAAATTATCAGAAGAAACCTTGCTATTAATTTCCACAGGCTTTGAAGTAGATTTTTGTGTGCCAACAATTCTTCCAGTGAGTTATCCAAAGGCATGTTAGTGACTTCGGCTATATTTTGGCAGCCGTATTAGTTCTCATTGCAAAGTGTACAACACTGAAAAGCAGTAAAGACTTTCTGTTCCTCGTCAAAATCTGTTTCTATGCCAAGAGACTTCAACAAACTCAAAGTCATACAGACTGATTGGGCCAGGTATATACAGCTTGACATCAAGCGCCTATCTGGGATACAGATTTTGGATTCTAGCCCTCACAACAAAATCCAGTATATTTTAGAAATATAAATGTATTTAGTATATAAGCAAATCTAAAAAGAGAGGGGAAAAGAAAGAAAAAAGAAGGAAAGCAAAGAAAATTATTGCAGTTACCTTTAGAACAGAAGATAGTTTTTCTAGAGTAGAATTCTTGGAATTCATCATCTTCACATGGTGATTCAGTTGGGTTTTGGGGGAGTTGTTTGGTTTTCATTCTAATCAGTCAAGGCCTTACTTTCCTACTGTAAGATTCATTCAAGTTTTTCAATATATATTAGACCCTTTAAAAACTCAATACTGTTTTGAAGCATTCCTTATATTAAAGTGGGGGCCATAAGGCTTTCAAGTTAAGGCTGATGTACTGAAAAAGTGGTATATGAAGAATCTCATCTTAACTAATTAAGTCAGACTGGTCCTATTTTTCAGTAGATGATATATTCAGTAGCTTCCATTGATTTCAGTGAGTTGTCAAGGTCTTTGTGAAAATATTTCTTTTTTAAGTTAGAAAAATATTGAAAAATATTTCCCTAAAAATCCTACTTTGAATTCCCGTGTTGCATATTAGCTCAGTGTTTGGTTACTGCTTTTCTTCACAGGTTCTAGCTACGAAATCTCACTCTGATTTATAGTTTAGAAAACACAAATAATTTTCAAGTTGAAAAAAAAGAAAAAAGATAAATTTTAGTAATTTGAGAGCCCTTCTTTGAAGAGCAAAGAACTGGAACCTGTTCATATTTTGATACACGAGAAGATGTGTTCTTCATCTTCCCATGGAACAACCTTTCCTTTGCCATGTACTTTTCAATGTATAAGTTCACAAACTTCTGCAGTGCTAACAACTTTATATTTCACAACTCTCTATTAATCCATAATTCTTCAAGGCAGCTCAGTGTCTGTCATAGAAATTCCTTACAAGGAAAAAAGTATTAGTAAGGAGAATGTAAAGTGTTTTCTATGCAAGCCTGCATCTGGATATTAAAAATTGCTGACATTTTGGAATCATTGGCATCTTGGCAAAATATAGGAAATCCTTCAAATTTGCTAGTGAATGACAGTCAGACTGTAGTGATCCAACTCTTTGGTCTGTCCCTTGTTGATTTGATGATTAAAAACTAATGCTTAGATCTGCCATTTAAAGGCATGGATTTTATTGATCATGCAAACATAAAGCACTAAGCTCTATATTTTTGAGTTCCAGACATTTAACACTTTGTTGATTACAGTTAGTTCTGGTAGCATAGTTTATTAAATGGTCTTAAATCTTCTGCTTTAAAATTCTACTCTCAGACTATTACCTGTCTAAACTCTAACTGGATGGATGGCAATTTACAATTTAAGCACCAGGTGTCTGCCTCAGGCTGAATTTCTCCGGACAGTTTCAGCAAATCTGTTCAATAGTTTGCTGAGAACAGGGTCAGAGGACAATGAAATTTCAATGCAAAGTGCTGAATTAAATAAATTACTTTTGTTCAAACTTTCAGAAAAAGACCTTTTACTTTAAGAGTTAGGCCTCTTGGACACCACATACTACCAAACTGGGTGAACAAGGAATCTTTTCTCAAGTATTTCTTCTGCCAGACTAGGAGGATGATACTTAACTTAAATCACTTATGTGATGTTAGCAACATAAAGTAACAGTCTTTTCCATATGTCTAATTATCCATTTGACATATTAAAACCAGAAATGTTTTCAGTCTACCTTATTTGGGAACATAATAGATATATAGCCCCACTGCAAAATTCTAATTTCTACAGAAGATTTTTTTCAAACTTGGTGGCTGTCAGCTATGTAACCATATCTGAGGTCTGCTCCTTCAGTACCACAGGAATTATGCTTTTCTGGCTAAATCTTAGGATATCGGATTAAAAAATAGGAAACTGTCATGGTTTAGAAGTCTACTATAAGTTGCTCAAAAGTTATATGAACTGGATGCTCATTTTGCTTTGCCAAATGGAAAGTTTTAAGCTACTAAGAATCGTGTGAGGTTGAATGTTGTACTAAGTGCAGATAATGCAGATGATATGTTTTCCCACTGAAAATCTGGTCTGTAGCTTGCACACAAGCTCCTCCTTGAGGACCTAAGAATTATTACAGCAAAAGAGAAATAAGGTATTTTCAACACTGTATTACATTTGCCACATTTTGCCTATGCCAGAAGACAGCTCTGAATACTCTCCTCTGAGCTATTACTATTGTTTCTGAACCTTTGGCATTGGCCAAAAATGCCAAAACATTGGGTGTCATTTTTCAGTAACAGCACCATTCAGGAGAAGTTCAGAGACAGTCTAATTCAAAACTCCTTTAGAATGAGCTGTGTATCCAGATAGGCCAACCCTTTTCTCAAATAGCTTCTAGATCATGCCAGGGTCCAACGTGAGAAAAACTGAGAAAATGAAGATCTGTCATATCTGTCATTGCTATTTCTTTCATCATCCAGCTTTGTGTGCAGTGTTTGGTCTGGGAGAAAGGAGGCAAGGAAATTAAAAAGGAGAAGATGCAGAAAATTGCGCATCACTGGCATTTGTCTGTGTTTCTGCTATGTCCACTTGAAGAGACACACTACAGGGAAGGTATCGCTTTATTGATTTATTACTTATTTCATCCTTTTAAAATGATTCTTAATGTATAAGAGCAAAGTCGAAAAGCTGACAAAGTTCAGTCACGTAACCAATGACCAGCTATAGTTTATGCTTTTCTTTGTATTGCTACAGTGTGTTCTTGTTAGCCAGTGAAGATGCTTCCAAACATGTAAAATTGTCAGAGCAATACGAGGGTAACTGTTTTCCAGAAGACACCCAGAACTACACCCTTCTACCCCAACAGAAACCAGATTTCATGGCACAAACAAGAGTCTTTTCTCTTGAAATAGTGCTTGAGGTATTGAAGTTTGGGGGTAGTAGATCTGGAGCATGTCTGACAGCCTGATAAAAATGGATTTTTCTGAGCCTCAGGGATCTTACGGATAAAACCCTTTCAGCAGCAACCCCCTTTATTACATCAAGGCGAGTCTAAATCAATGTTTCTGCTAATTTATCCATGTAGCACACTGCCAGTTACCAAAAAAAGAAGATGATAAAAATGACAGTGTGTGAGAAGCTGGCATAGGGATGAGTGGGATGGGAGATATAAGAAGTCCCTAGACTCAGAAAGAAGTGAAGACAGAGCAGTATTGGTTTTATAAAACTAAATTAAAACTGGGGCAGGGGCTGGGGGACACAAGGGCAATTCTGTTCACTTCTGTAAAATGACCCTGTAAAAGAAACTCTTTGTGCACTGTGTGCGCACACATGCAAGGTAAAGGTGTAAAGGGAGGATTTTTAATCTATCTGGAATTTAAAATATTCTTACTGTAAAATTCTACATGATTATTTAAAAAATCCTATTAAATGGAATGGAAGTCATTCTCTATTAAATTTAAATCAAATTTGTAGGATTTTCTCAAGGGAGTGATGTTAATCTCTGGTTTTATAGTCATCTCCAGACAGATTAGCCCTGGTTACTTTTTCAAATTAAATACAATTTTTTTGTTAATTTAAATTTTATAATCTAAAATATTTCATAATTGGGTAAGGTGACTGACTCTATAAAGTAAGATCAAGTAGAATTGAGTATTTTTAAAGAATATCTCATTGCTTATTATCTCATGTTTTTCTTTAGTCTGAGAACGTTTTCTGGCAGAAAGAGTGAAATTGCACATATTAAACAGATCTTGCAGAACAGAAGTTAAACGCTGATTTTACTTTTATAATTATTCTAAACAAGAATCAGCTGCTTATCTGTTCAGAACAAACAGTACCACATGACCTGGGCTCAGTCATAACATGCATACTGTTAATGTTAACAAATATTAAAAAAAAAAAAAAAAAGTTGGCAGATTTTTTTTTGCATTTTGCAGAAGCGCTCCTTCTTCCCTGCTGAAGTGTGTCTTGTCAAACTGCAGGTTAGCCAGAGGTGAGAATAGCCCAGCTCTGGTTCGTGGAAAGCTGCAGGATAACTCCTGGTGAGCTGGGTCCCTGAACAAGAGCTAGATGTGGCTAGAGATCATATGTGAGGGTGGAAAAGCAAGGGAGATCTACCAGCATCAAAATATCAGCAGTATCTCTAGCATTTACTTACAAACTTGCTACACTGATATTTCAATTAAGCTGGGTTTCTAGATAAGGATTCATTATTAATACTGATAACATTCATTAATCTGTAATATATCCCTGTATAGCTTTATGAAAGAGGATAAAGGATAGAAATGCAACATCCAAGGGACAAAATAACAAACAGAATAAAATCCTGTATAGCAGTTATAACAGCATAAAACACAGAACTCTGAGCTAAAGTTGCCATGACAGCTGCAACCCAATTTCATTGCAGTTGGTAGTGAATTCTCAAAATAGGGATATAAAGTATGGGTCTCAATATAATGACTATGCCATAGTATTCAGGCAAAGCAGGATGTGGTAGGTAACTTCATATTAGTATTCTTAATTTCTTCCTTTTCTAAGTATTGCTTGCCCCTTTCTCCCAAGGGGGTGAAAAAAAGAGGTTTTAACTCAAACGCCAGTCTATCATTAACTGTAAAAGGCGTTAATGCAAAATGTTTTCCTTATAGTTCAAGCTAGCAGTGGAAATACTTGTTCATACTTGCCTTCAGCTTTAGATTTGCAAGGTGCTCAACACAAGCAATCTCCTCTGAGGAAGCAGCATTGTGGCTGATGTTATATCTGCACCACAATGTATAGATTACAATGGCAATTACTGTACAGTACAGTTGTATAGTAACAGGCCCCTTGTAATTTTGAGTTTTCCCAGCAGATTTGTGGGATTTCAAAACTGACTTCCGGAAGGCCAAAAATACAAATTATTATAAACTAGAGTTTTCTAAATTTATCAATAATATGATATAACTAATTCATATTACAACCCAAGAAGCCCCATTTTATCCCATGGTCTATCTTAGCACATACAGGATTCTTGCTGTTTTAGAGCCAACACCTGGCTGGTTGCCTGACTGCTGGTTTCCAAAATCACTTTGGAAACTGTTATTCCCAAAGTGAAGAAAACAGACAACACCATTAAGAGCTGAAGATGAAGATAGCACCTCGGTCTCTATGGAAAGGTGAAGCTGTCAAGAGGAAATGGACTTCTAAAGCTTCATACCTGCAGGTTCTTAGTCTTAATAAAGAAGAATATGACTATCAGTGCAGTGTGCAAACAAATCCATCTCAAACAAAATGATTGGGAAAAATTTTATCTCAAATAACCCATACCTAAGACAAATTACTCTCTTCCACCTTAGTTACTTTGTATCCTGGACATAGTTTGAGAATAAGATGCTGCCAAAGAATGCCAACTGATCTAATAAATGGAATAAATCTGTCACTGCTGTTGTCAGTTTCCAATCTTGTCCAACAATGCATTTAGCTACCATATCAGGGGCAAAATGAGGCTTGCAGAACATCAATTACGTTTAAATGAACACAGAGAACTGCATCTACAGAAACTCCTTGTGTTGCCAGGACTGTAACTGTGGCATTTTCCAGAAAGTTGCCTGCATTTTTCAGGAATTTAGCCTTATCAATGCCTGAAATGGCTTTTCTTCAGACTCCCATCTAAACTAACTCTATCAGCAGACATCTTGAAATACCAGGTACAGATCAAAACAAAGAAGGTTCTCAGTGCACTGGTTTCAATTAAGCATATTACTAGAATGACAGCAGATACAAGTTTCAGGAACAATTAGCCTCTTCCTATTAAATTTTTGCATCACTGTAGGGCACTGAGCTGGTACAACTCAGTGTAATACTCTGCAAGTCAGTAGAGATGTGTTGCCTTTTACTTTTTTATCAGAGCTGAGGAAATGAAGGACTGAGAGGCTGAGAATAAAACAGATGCATACTGACTAGCTTAAAACTATTTGAGACACGAACTGAGTTATACTTCATTTCCATGGAGCTGGGAAAAAGCTTTTCAATCCCTGCCTTTACATGGCTGTGCAGACCTATGCAGACCCAAGGCCTAAAAAGATTTTTTTTTTCAAAAACGGCTGAAAGTGTTTGTAAAGGCTGAAAAAGTATGAGCAACTAGTAAAAAATGCCTATGCATGTTAGTGGGCAAAGTTGGCACGAGAGGGTCAAGGTTAAATTTTTGATGGAAATTAGAAAAATTCCAATTGTTAGGGGTTTTTATTATAAGGCAATTAATTTATTGAACAGAATTCCATTACATATTACAAGAGAAATATGATATTTAACATTTTCTAAGGTAAGTCAGTTTATGAGATCTGTATGATATGGTTATTTGATATAACAATGGATTTGATGATGTGACCTAGAGCCTTTAAGTCCTTTTTTTGTCTTTTTTTTTTAACACAAAGGAGTGAACAGTAGTCAAGACTGTTTCTATGTTTTGCCAATTTAAATGGCTTTGACCTTCCAAGCTACAATACATTTGGTGTCATAAATTATCCATGTACTTTCCAACTTGTTTGAATCCTGACATATTACCTGAGAAAGCCAGCTGAAACAGAATAATAAATAATTCCCGTGAGGGGAAATACTCCTTTCCGATACTTACACTACACACATGTATTTGTTGCGGGCTTCCACAACTGCTTAGCTTCACAGTGTTTCCTTCAGAATAGCATTTCCTGAGACATATTGAAAAACTGTGAGCTATAATAACACTGCCAGCAAATATACCTTCTTTCTCACAAGACTGATATGCATAGTGTATCTTTCCTTCCAAAAATGCAATATCTTTATATTAAAAAATCAGTGTGAATAACATCAGACCCCATTTTTGCCCTCTTATTTATAAGTAGCAATGTATTATATTTTATATGAAGCCAAGAGTATTACTATTGTTTTGATATATTCATCTTAAGGGTAAGGACACAGTTGTAGGCTTCCATGCAATAACACTGCGTTATTTCTGGATATTCTAAACCCAAGTAAATTGCAATACTGTCATTGCTGATTAAAATTTTTTTTCTTTTTCTTCTTTTTTTTTTTAGAAAGCCATATAGGACCATCATTAAAAGGTAAGTTAAGCACCACTGCCTTCAAAAAACAAACTGACAGCTTCCTCTTTTAATGTGTGGAAATCCAGAGTACAATCCATTTTTAGTGGGTAAATTATCACAGATCTGTTGAACTCTGATGGTAGGATCATAACTTCTCAGTTGAAGGATTGTCCCACCTTACTTCACAAGATCAAGCACATTTCTTGCTTGCAGTAGTTGAAAGCAGTAGCTTGATGCACGTGAAACTGCTCCGGCTTTGTGTCCCAAGGCTCAGCTGGTAGCAGAGCTAAGTATCTATTCCCAAGGCACACACATCTGTGCACACACACATGCACAGATGGCCACATGCCTCAACACAAACGGCAGTGTGTTGCCAGCACCCACATAAATGCATGCAGCACTCACAAACATGAAGAGTCTGGATGGCCTGATCCTGCTCTTGCTTTCTGGCTATCAGAATGGAAATCCAGGGGTGGAAAAAAAATAATAATAAAAATGTGTGTATGTATATATATATATACACACACACAAAATATAATCACTTCAGTGGAGAGCCTTAGATGTTCAACCTACCCAAAAGCTGGTCCTCAGATGTTGTGGTGGGGGGGGGGGGGGGG
>JAVSBS010011262.1:146208-178174 GCA_033124195.1 Coracias cyanogaster
CTGGTTGGCGCCCCCCCCCCCCCCCCCCAGTTTCTGGTACCAAGACATACAAGCCCTGGAGGTTTGCAGTTGCACTCCAGTAGCTGGTATCTTTTATCCAGTAGCTCATATTTTTTCATCTTACTTGCTGGCTGGTTTGGTTTGAAGTTCATCAGCTTTCACACATACCCACACAGAATAGGGAACACACCTGCACAGAAGATAATTAGAAAGAGGATTTAGTGAGAAGACAGGGCAGATTGGAATTATGAAACCCTCAGTTCAGTCTGACAAGTATAGCAACAAAAGACATTTACACCTGACAATCTTATTTTAACCCCTTTCCTCTCTATTTTTTCCTGCTTTTTCCTTCCTAATCCACCTTGACAATTTCCTTTTCTACTTTTGGTCCTCCCCTAAACATCCTGTAATGTCTTACACATTCCTTCAATTCCTTTAAAATACACCATAAAAGGTTTTATGCAATACTCACATCTGCATGCTCTGGTATCCCATAAAGAGGTTTCTACCTGTGCAGACAGTTACCCATTCAGTCTATGAAGTGCTATAGGAGAGACTGTCATTAGTTCTTGGTGGGCTTCCCACTGGGGACAATGGTCCCACCATTCTCCTTGGATGGTCCCAAGCAGCTTGTTCAGGGTGCACCATGTATGCTATAGGGTTCCTCAGTCTGGCATTGTTCTGCCAGTCTTCACTGAGCCTTTGTGTTCTTGTTGATTAGTTTTTAATCATATAATGTAATTCACATGTAATGATTCCTATCAGACAAAACTAATTTTCCAAAACCATCAGATGTCATGCTCCTCAATATCTCCACATTGACAGATCAGTGGCTTTGGATACTTGTCTCTCAGTCTTTATACACTTGTAAGTTGCTTATTCTTCTTACTAGTGTTTATGAACAAAGCATGAATGTATGAACTACTATCAACAGTCAGATGTTTAATACAGCCTATCTCTTTCCACAGGAACCTGAAGAAATGCCTGTCACATTTCCTTTCCCTCTCTTCTTCTTTCCCATCCACTACTAATGGTAGTAGTTTTCTTTTCTTTTCCCACTCTTTTATCTTCCCACTCTTTTCTCCACAGCTCCTTCTCCTTTTTCTTTTTTTATCTTTAGAAAATAGATATAACAACATAATGCTCTTTAATAAATATGGCTGTAGTAACTTGTTTTAATTCCCTCTGTTTTCTGGATTTGGGCACTGAGATACAAAATGAAAATTATGGAAACTGAGTTACTACTTTCAAATGTTTTTTTCCATTTCTACATCCAACATATTTTTGATTAGGTTGAGGGACACTCTATTTCCAAAAAAGTGACTTTACTTAATGAATTATGAAGTGTTATCCTAACTTTTCATAGAAATCATACATGACATATGATGATAAACTTGTCATTTACCAATGAGTAATTTGTCACTTTGCATGGGATTCATTTCAAGATTAAGACACCTACATTTAGCTCTCTGTATAAGGTAGATGTCTAAATCTCATAGTTAATGACATTCTAGCCGATACAATCAGTGGAGCCTCCTAGAATAACTATATTTGAGATATCAGCACATGGCTGGTAAACATGCCACTGGACCATAGGGAAAGCAGTGCTCTTCTGGAGTGATGCATGGAGGCCAGTTCGGTCGCAAAAACCTAACAATATTTGAGATACTTTTGGATCTCAAAAAATTCTTTATAGGCCTGACAGATATGACGAAGGACCTACAGTAGACTCCGATTTTCTGAATACTAAAAAAAAAAAAAAATATATAGCATAAAGTGAGCAGTCAAAAGAAACCCTTTGACAACAATAAGTTATCCACACTGGAGGTAAAACAAAGCCCTTAGGCACAAAATTGTGGTGACAACTGAATTGAATCTCAGACTTGCAGTGACCAGCCTCCCAGACTCTCATGGGACCTTTGGTATCTAGGTAGAGTCTTAAATTCAAGTACCATTACTTTGAGGTTGAGATTTCTCTTACATAAGAACTTCTATCATTAGAAGCCATAAAAAGCTGTAAGATCATAACAGTAGTGGATTGTCCTCAAAATAACCACAGTTGAAATAATTAACTGGCTTATTCACTTATGAGTTACCCATGATTACCTACGTATCTTCAAAATAAGAACCACTGAACTGGAAGTGAATGTCTTCTACCTTCATGTGGATGTGGAGATCTGAGGATGAGACAGACACAATGTGGTCTGGCTTCTAACCTGAATCTTCAGAAACATTTTTTTTTTTAAGTTTCCAAAGCTTTCAAGAAGAATGGTTGAATTATTTTCTCAGTCTACAGTCTCCCTTCCAATCAGGTGATGGAAATCGAAAATGCTCAGGTAGATTAAAGGGCTCTAGGAGTGAAATGTTTTTTAGTGATTGCTTATTGTTAGCGACCCTTTGATTTGGTGATAAAGTGACTCCATATTTTCTATTTTTCTTTTTGTGAAAGAAAATCACCATCATCTTTATTTCTTTTTATGTGAGATTTTCTTTTTTATTATGCAGTTAAAAACAGAGATGGGAAAGAAACATTAAGTCAAGTCAAGAAAATGCTTCAGATCAGCTCTTTCTTCAAACCAATCACTAGAAATACAGCTGAGTCACTCTGATGTACATCATGAAAAATTGATGCCAGTATTTGGAACTTGTTTCCCTTTAGACAAGTCAGTCACTCTTTCTGACTTCTGTAGCTGCAAATTCTACTAATTTAGCATGGCAGCTGTGAAACTAGTATTGAAAATAAGAAAGAAAGAAAAACAGGGATAGGTGATTATTACTAAAACAAAAAAGATTATTTTTTTCCTACATCTATAGTCTTTGTTGGAAGAATCCTGCTGTACTCGCAAAATGTCTTTTATAAGACAGAGAAGTCACGCTGTAGATTCTGTCAAGATACTCACATGGAGTATAACGTCCACAGAGCATAATAAAAAGATGTTATCAGAACAGTAAAAATCCATTAAAACTGACTTTGGGGTCTGCTGTTACTGCAGACCACTTCTGAAAGTATAACTGAAAATATTATTTCTCCTGAATACAAAATAATGAAATTTTTAAACTCAGCTATCTAAATGAGAAAGCAGATTCTGACACAATTTTTCAGGTTTTATTCTGCTATCTCTCATGTGTGACTTCAGATGAAAAAACCAACAAAATATGTTCAATGAAGACAAACCCACAACTAAAGAACTGCACAGTTAGTTTTAGTGAGTGAGCACTGAGCAATGTAGAACTACACAGAAATGACTAAAGCAATGCAAATACAAGTTTTGATACTTTTCTTGTACCTTATGGCCGTTTGACAAAGTGTGATACTTGACAGTGCAAGAACAGCTTCTCACCTAATATAGATTGGAGTAGCTCCAGTAGCTTCAATGGGCTTACATTTTCTTCTGTGGCTTATGACCTTTTCTTTTGCATCAAGTCATAGCTAAACATCTCAGAAAGCTCTGCCTCTGGAAGTTTTGTTTCATTTCCCAGTTCATTTATTTATTTTCTGATACTGTCCAGAAAATGATAAAATTAAGCTGGGAACAGAAAGGTCTTATAAATGTGGGTTTTCTTCTGCATCCAATTTTCACTTGGGCCATATGAACACAATGGCATGGGTCTCAAACCAGAACCATGGAAAGTCCCCTTGGAGTGAGGGAAGACTCGCATCTCCATGACAGTACATCTCCATATTGCTCCCATGTTTCTCTATGAATCTGTTTGGTTTGGGTGGACTAGGAGTTGTTCTAAAGCAATAATATTAGGCAAACACCACACTAGGCTTCTCTGACCGTGCACTTTGAAATTTTGCCAAACTATTGTCCTAATCCTTTACTCTGGTAACCTTTCTAAACTTTGCTCATCTGTGTAGAGATTTATTCACAAATGAATTAAAGCTGTTAAGATCCCAGATGCCTCACTTTGAAAAGACACCACCAGTTTTCAAGGTACTGTTCTTTGATGTATACTAATATTTTTTTTGACAAAAAAGTGGCCATTTCATAGAATGAAAAATCAATGAATGATGTTGGCAAGATGACAAAGTAGTAGAATGTCATATCCTGGAATGAAAATTACTTTTTATTTCAGTATCAGATATTCTTTATTTTCTTGCTTCTTTTAATCTAACAGTCTTTATGTAATGTGTCTGTAATCTTTAATGAATAGAACATAGTTGAGCAGAGAAAGGCTGTCTTATTCTAATTATTGGAAATATGCAAAAGCCAAATATTATGTGTAACTTTGGCTTAATCTAACTCATACATCATCTATCTCCCACCTGCTAATCATCTTTCATGTCTCTCCCACCTGCTAATCAAAGGTAGACAAAGGGCCTAGTCCTTCTCACAGATCTCTTCAGTTGTGTTTGTCTCTTGGTATAATCTCACTTGAAACTGCAGAGATGCATGGTAGGAGAATATATTATAAAATGAAAAAACTTTGCTGAAGAGCACTGTGCTCTCATTGAATAAATGTTAACTGGAAATAATGAGATTTTAGCTCAGCTTGCTTTTGCCAGCTTGTTTCTATCAGTTGTCTTTCTGAAAGACAAATTGTACCAGTAATTAGAAATTAAATTAAACTATTTGCCCACTACAAATAATCCTAGAACGTCATGAATTTTAAGGGAAAGATTGTTCCTCCTAACAAGGGGCTCAGCCCTCATCAATTTCAGTTTCAGTTTTATGCCTAAACACATTTCACACTTTCCCCTTAATCTTACTGCTTTACGCTTTTGACAATAGAAAAACATCATTACTCCTTAGAAAAAATTGAGTTTAAATACAGTAAAGACAAATAGATACTTGAGCCCTATTTTAACACTAAAACACTCAAGAATTTTGCTCTAGTCCATGACTCTGTGTTTGGAGATGGAAAATTTATGCATCTTACAATCCTTCCTTGACAAAAGCTTGAAAGGTGCCTTGAAGATCTGTGAAGATTTTATATCTGAAAAGTATTAACAAGAATTGAAAATCTTGAATTTCTCTTCAGCCTATAATCATTGTATTACTCCAGTGACACTTCTATCATGTAATTCAGAGGGACAAAGCCTGCTTTGTTTTCTTCTCCATCCCCATAATTTAAACAAGAGTCTAAAAAAATATCTCAAGAGACAAGCTGCCAATGAAAGATACAGAAAACTCTACCATTTTAGTAACATTCTGTGCAAGCCTGGAATGATGATATGCTGCTATAATTAAAAGAGAACTACAATGGAAGATTAATAAAAGAAATGGTATCTGTCAGTGGTTTTGTTCAAAAAAGACAATGTATTAAAGAATCAGGGGCAGCAAGAACAGTTTGAAGGAAGAAAAGCAATGCAGTGGTGCAATAGCACCATCCATTATGTAGCGGAGTTACATACTCAACCTGGCCTAGGAAGGCAGTGTCGAAGGACAGGCAATGCAGTATTTTCTGCTGAGACTTAGAGAGGGGACCTCACTTTTACACAGGCACAGTGTGATGGAATAGGCACAGTTAGGCCGTTCAGTCCCTTTTGAAGCCTCTACTTGGCATATATGAGCACCAAACACAGAACTCAGTTCTGCAAGATGCAGGATTTTGGGGCATGCAGTCAGCTGACGTGTAAGTTCATATGGTGGATGAGGGTCCCGCCATCTGAGCTGTGCTCCAAGCTGAACTGAGGACTTCTACAAATTCAGGCTTGTGTGGCAGTTGATGACTTCTATAGTGCAGCTTGTTAGAGTAAGCACTGAGATTAGACCAACATGCTAGAAGGATGTCTATAGGGTATTCTAAGAGGGATTTTTCCATTTGAATATTCAAGCTACACCTGGAACTCACTTGCAGAGGCAGAGCAGAACTGTATCCATTTCAGAGTGACATATCCATTTCAGTGACATAGCTCCTCTAAACTCCTACAACCTGTGCAAAAAATATAGTGATTGTCTTAGAAGCCCAAATTAAAATAGGAAATGGAGAAATGAGATGAAAGCAGACTCAGTCAAATTTAGAGATGAGTTTAAGTGATTCAATTTGTAACAGCTGAGCTTTAAACACCTAATAACAAAGGGCTTAAACTTCTAATAATGAGATACCAAGGTAAAAATTATATGCATTCTTGTTCACTGATGTTTATATCAGAATTTCTCAATTTTTCATAAGTAATATATACACATATGTAGCTTTGTAACATTAAGGTGGTTTACCATGTTTTAGGTTATTGTAATAGCTTGGAAATAGAGAACATCACAGAGCTCTGCAGACTTCCGTTGGCAAGAAACACAATCCAGGTATGTCTGGCTCCACTAGAAATACGGTAGCTAGTGATCCAGTTTCTTATTTGTAACAGTCTACTGCAACTCTCCCTCTCCAGAACTAAGCGTAATTAGATCTGCATATCCCAGTATGCCTTTAGATCTCGATTAGGCAAAGAAGGAAATAGTTTTTTGTTTTTCCTACATAATAGACATATTTAATTAGAGTAGCTTATTCAGCAAAGACAAAATTACAGGATGACTTACTGATGTTAAAAATAAAAATGTTCAGGAAAAATTAAGAAGAGAAGAAAAGCAAGGGTCTCCTTTCTCAGGTAATACTGACTGAGATTAGATTACAAGGAAGTCTTGCAGTGTAAAACACTAGAAGAGGTTTCTTAAGGAGGTTACAAATTCTTTGTTATGGAAGCTTCTATGAAAGTAAACATAAACATCTGTAACAGATAACAAAGTTGAAATTGATTCTGTCAGCAGGCAAATATTAATATATGGAAATCCCTTCCAGCACAGCTCTTTGTCATTATTACACCAGCTTCTTCACTAAATCCAGTATTGTTCATTTATTGGCCTGTGTCAGCCTGCCTAACACAGATGTGAGCTATCTGTGCCCTTCTACTGCAGCCTGACTACTGGAATATGAAGACTTTTGCAGAAATATCAAGTGCTTATGGAGGCTGCTGGATCTGCAGTGACAACGTTTAACTCACAGCAGCTTCCACACAATGGACTGCCAAATTGCCTTGATGTTTTTAGTGTGGAAGATTGCTTCTTTAAAAATATATTAACCTATAGCACACACTTCAAACATTGGTAGTCCTGAAACTCCCCAGCTTTGAGAAAGTCCTGCAACTTTATCAGTTTTCAGATGAAACTAATGCTTCTGCTCATTGTCTAGCTAGTACTAGCTGCCTTCAGCTCATAGAAGCATGCCATGCATGTTGGGGTTATAAGGCAGGAGGAGCCCTGAGCCTGTAGCTATGGTGTGGGCATTCTAGTTCAAAACTGTTATACTCTGATTCGTGCTATGTGATACATTCACTGGCACAAGTACAGCTCCACAGTGTCTCTTGTTTTATGACTTCATACACTGGACCTCACCTCGGGTACTGGCTCAGCAACAGAAGAGGCTGTAGGGAGACTGAACATGTGCAGGTTGTGCATCTTGGCTTGCCAAGACTTACAAATGTGATTGATCTTACCTTCATGTCTCCATTTCAGTCATAATTTCTAGCCCATTCTGTTATTGTGAGCTCACATAAAGTCAAATGTTTAAAACTTGAGACGAAAAAGACTTTAATTCCCACACTTTTCTGGAGCACTCCTCATTGTATATATTTTATTGGTTTGCAGTTGATTGTCTTCCATCTTTTCCTGTGGTATTTCTTCATGTATCATTTCCTTTATTTACAGTATTTACTTCAACTTACTGATTACCTTTAGGCTAGACTTTTTCCTAAGGTTGGGGGCAGAAGTGAAGTGTTCAAGGTCTGGAACACATAAGAAACTAAGGACTAACAGTTGTAGTTTTCAGAGATCCCAAAAGACAGTAGAAACACTTTTGAAATAAATATTTTGGCATTCTGATCATTTTGAATAACAAGGATTTACTCTAAAATGCCTTTACTAACACGAGAAATCACTTCTGAAACTAGCTATAGAGTAGTGTACGAGCCTGTGCTGAAGATAAGGTTGTGGAAATTGCCAGCATTGTTCTCTATGCTGGATTGAATCAGAGACTTCCTTTGATTTCCCTACTGGTAAAACTAAAAATAGCTATTGCCAAACCTTCCTCTGGCTTGCTCAGAGAACTTGGTTTATAAAGCTGCTAATATTTCTCTATGGAAAGCTACAGTGAGGCACTGACCGTGAGCATTGCAAAACCCACTATTTTAACTTGTGTAAAAAACTGAATGAATAATGTTTTCCACATCACAGATCCTTCTCATAAATAAGAACATGTCCAAAATGCCTAAAGACTCAATATGTTCAGTTTTAAATATGCTTAGATTAACTCAGAAGACCAAATGGAAAGATTTATTTAATAACCGAACTCTCTTCCTAGAGTTATCAGAAGCTCCAAGCCATTCAGCATTCCTGAATTCAACTTTTATCCTTTATTTGTATGTCTGTCACTAGATGGCAAAGTCAGTATTGTAGCTGTTAGTAAAAATCCACAGGAAAAGCTGCTCCCCATCATGGAATAAGAAATACATATATTTGTCCACCAAGAGACAATGAGTTTGACCGTGCAGAAGGAACAAGTTTGAAGAGAGCTTTAAGCAGTTTATTTGTTATGTTTTGTCACTGTTCGGTACTAAATCATTGTGTCCTAGGCAAATCCCTCTATTTTTATTTCACTGAATAAGTCTAGCTGTTAAACTCAGGATGCAACAAAGAACCTCTAGACAATATCTATCTTCAGGTCCAGCATCTTGTATAACAGAATTTTTGCCATTAGTTATCCGTTCTCATTATCAACATGAGAGTAAGTCACTATGTCTGTCTTCGAAGATGGAGAGTGAGATCTTCTAGGCTGGTACTCAAATGTTAGAAAAAGGCAACATAAAAGGCTTTCCAGACTTCTCTTTTGGAATCAGCAGAGATCTAAAATCCTGCAATACAATTATGCAATGTATCTGTGTTGTAGAGAAATCATACCTTTCTACTCATCTAAAAAAAACTAAAAAAAAAAACCAAACCAAACCCCAACCTTTTTGGTCTCCATTTTTTGCACCATTCTGTAATTTTCTCACCTGTCATGTCTATGCTGATGAATATAAGATCTCCAAAAATTTTATAGGGCAGATATGGATACCTATAGCAACTGAATACTGTTAGTGAAAGAATAGTGCACAGATTTATTTTAGCCACTAGATGGTAGCAAGACAGCACAAATGGAGAAAAACAGTCTTTCTGCTCGAGTTTATACCAAAATTAACCAGAACTAATTGGGTGGCAGGTGATTGTCAATATTCAGTTCGGCTTTCAGATAAGTTTTGCTAGCTTTAGTATTTCACCTCTACATAAAATCAGTTTTCATGTTCTGAATCTATGTTAACCATCTCTGAAATTCAGACTTTTAATTCAGGTATTATTTATTTGTTATTTTGGGGTTTCTGTTCACTAGTTTTATGAAAAGAAAAGAGAAGAAGAACAGTGAGAGGGAGCAAGATCAACCCCTGGACATTAAATTAATCTCTGAAAGGATCATAATAAACACAAGAATTAGGATCTCAGAAATGTCCACAGTTGTATTTCTCATTGAATTCCTTCTGCAAATTCATAGAGTTCAGAAATACAGTGGTGAAATAATCAAAATAATATTAATTATGAAGTTATAAACTCCTATATTATCTCTCAGACACGTAGGCTTTCACTAGTAAGAGCAAATATCCATAAATACTCTTAAGCACCTCAGATAGTTTGTTAGGATGTTTCATACATATGTCTGCTGAAAAAGGCTATTCCATATTTTGAGGACATGGTTGAAATTTTTAAAGACTTATGCCATCCACACAACTGTTTTGGAGAGGCAGTGATGTGGGACCTTTGCAGCAGCATTTAGGGGAGGACATTTGCTGGCTCTCTTGAGCAAACCTCTCAAGTCTGATTAAAAAAAACAGTCCGCAGGACTAGTATCGTGCTTGCCAAGCCTTCTATTTAAAGAGCGAAACCAGCTTCACATCAGAAGTGAACATGTGGAACCCACATGTGTTTACAAGTTAGCTGGGGCCTATGAGAGCCTCTGCCTACTTATTCATGTGTCCATCCGTACCCTGCCCTCCTGCTCACTGGACATCAAGGTGCTATCCTTATCTTGAGCTTCTGAGTGCTTAGCTTTTTCTTGGGTTTTGTATTTTTAGAGGGAGAAAATAGCAATAATTTTTTTAAAAGCTCTCAATGCCATCTTACCATGGTTGATGTATGTGCTATGACTGTTGGTACTACTTCATCACTGTCACATAAAGGCACATAAGAAAGAACACTCCTTTCACATAGACTCGCTTTCATCCAAACTTTAGCCATCATCATACCAGTAGTCAAAGACAAGGATAGTACCTTGTTCTGATAAAAGTTAGAAGGAAATGAAAGATGTTGATTTGGATAAGCTATTCTACCTTTGAGACTGAAAACTCCTCCCACATGGCACAGTAAAATACAGTGAAGACATAGTTTTTCCAGGCAATTTAACCTTTTTATAATGTTACACCAGCAGGTATTGAGCAAGAGGTGTGTACTCAGTAACTGACAATACTCAGTTTTGTACAGATATGCCTGGGAGAGCTTGATGTAGGAGGGGTGCCAACAGGGGACAAACAGGAAGTTGGGCTCGCTGAAAGGACTGTGACCACCACCAAGATAAGGTTCCTCACACATTCAGTGCGCTAACTTGAAAGTGATCGCATCAGCAGCTAGAGCCTGTGCCTTCTGTGGCTTAATAAGTGGCTTTAAATACCTTTATATACATGTTTTGTGTAAGGACTCCTGCTGCCTGAAGCACAATCTGAAGGAGCAGGGAAAGGGGCTTGTGACAGTTTTTTGGATAACGGGATTAGAGATTGGTAAAAATAGCCCTTAAAAAAACAATATCATGCTGGTGTTTCTAAAAGAACTAAAATTAAATAGGGTTTGTACGTTAGTGTTCATATTCAAGCCAGGAAGGCTTGATTCTGATTTTCCTGCACTATGAAGTTAGATCAGGCTTCAGCAGAATTAGAATCATAGAATCACCTAGGCTGGAAAAGATCCGTAAGATCATTGAATCTGACAGTAAACCTAACACTGCCAAGTCCACCACTAAACCAAGTCCCAAAGTGCCGCATCTACATGTCATACCAGCAGCCTGTTCCAGTGCTGGATAACCTTTTCAGTGAAGAAATTTTTCCTGATATCCAACCTAAACCTCCCCTGGTGCAACTTGAGGCCATTTTGTCTTGTCCTATAACTACTGCTCTAGTAGTATTAGAAATGCCATGTTTTTGGCAATAATATCATAGAATGGTTTGGGTTGGAATGGACCTGTAAAGGTCATCTAGTCAAACCCTCCTACAGTAAGCAGGGGCATATTCAACTAGATCAGGTTGCTCAGAACCCCATCCAACCTGACCTTGAATGTTTCCAGGTAATAGGGAATCTACCACCTCTCTGCACAACCTGGGAGAGTGTTTCACCACCCTCATTTTTTAAAATGTCTTCCTTATATCTAGTCTAAATCTCACCTCTTTTAGTTTGAAACCATTACCCTTTGTCCTGTCACAACAGGTCCTGACAAAAAGATTGTCCCCGGCTTGCTTATAGGCTTCCTTTACATGCTGAAAGGCCACAATGAGGTCTCCCCAGAGCCTTCTCTTGCCCAGGCTGAACAACCCCAACTTTCCCAGCCTGTCCTTGCAGAAGAGGTGTTCCAGACTTCTGATCATTTTTGTGACCCTCCTCTGGACCCACCCCAAAAGGTTCATGTTTTCCTTCTGCTGAGAACTCCGGAGATGGACACAGTACTCCTGGTGAGGTCTCACAAAAGCAAAGTAAAGGGGAACACTCACCTCCCTCAACTTGCTGGTCATGCTTCTTATGATGCAGCCAAGGACGCGACTGGCTTTCTGGCTATGAGTGCTCATTGTCAGCTCAAATCCAGCTTTTCACCCACCAGCACCCCCAAGTCCTTCTGAGGGCTGCTCTCAATCACAACATCCCTTAGCCTATATCGATACTGGGGATTGCCTGCACCAATGTGCAGGATCTTGCACTTGACTTTGTTGACTCTTATGAGTCCCTTCGTTAAACTTACGTGATCACTCTTCCAGATTCAATGATTCCTTTTCTTGTTTCCTCAAACTCCTCACGAAGTATCTTTGTTCTTTAGGCTCTTACATTAAAGAAAATCAAAGATGGAAGATGCAAGTCAAATAACTTGCTTTCCTCATAGTTCTTTGTAGTCCTCTGGGGGACTCGACTATTGCAGTCCTTCAGGTTAATAATTGCAGAAAGTGTGTATCTTTACATTTCATGTCCCAGCTTTGTATTTACCAAATGTTAATATAATGAGGAAATACTCAACATGAAAGAACTGGCAGAATATGTGGCCTTTTCCTGTCACAAAACTGTGACCTAAGGATCTTTTAGGATGCAGGTAAGCACATAGGTAGCAGAAGAGAGAGTTAACATTTGCATGGTTATTATTATCTCCATTTCAAATATGTAATGCCATGAAAAAGGAAGAAAATTAAAATTATGCTTAGCTATATCTGAGGTCTCATCACACAACTACATCCTTTTAATTTCTTTTTACTTCATTTTTTACTGTTTTTTTTTCTTCTTTCAGCAGCTATTGTGGCACTTTTAAAACTCTAAACTCACAAGTAGAACCATTTATTTTAATAATGCTTTAGCACCTAGCTGAATACCATTTGCAATGTTCCCAAGTCTTGCTAACAAAAGCAACGATACAGCAACAACGTAATTGCTTCCTTCTCAGTATTTACTTGAAATAAAAATTCCCTGAAAAATCTCAGATCCTCTACATTCATTTTAGAAAGGACCATATGTAATGAATACTAAGCAGTCAGGTTTTCCTACTGAAGGAGTCCCTAACCACTATTTAGTCACATTAGAAACTTCTGAACATTTCTGGCTAGCCTTGCTGCACTATGAGCAAATAATATCTTCGATGTTCCTTCAATTTAGATCTCCCAGTATCTGCTCTTCATGATGAAATGGAAATAGCCATCACACACTACAGATGTACCTGCAAGGGACTTCCACAATGCTTTGTCCTATAGCGCACAATAACCCTTATCTGAGGAGATATAAAGGGTTTGGTACGTACAGTTTGTAAGAGTTTTTAAATGGAAAAATAATTGATGAAGTGTGCTTTAACTGAAACACTTAAAGAAACCTTCTCAGGGAAAAAGATTTTGGTTTCTATTCTGAGTGACTGAGTTTCCTAACAGTGTCTTCTCCTTAAGATAGTATAAAGGATATTTAAACTCCTAAGATATCTACCTCATGCAACCTGAGCAAAGGGAGAGGGAGGAGGCATTTCAGAGCACTGAAGAGGAAGGCTCTTTCATGTCAATCATTACTTTTTACTAGGTCTGAAAACTCTGATGCTTTCAAGGTTATCAGGGTGGGGAGAGTGGGTACCACTACAGCTATGAAAAAAACCTCCCAACTTGTAGGGAGTGGCCACAGGAAGAAAAAAAAAAAACAAAACTGAATTTCCCCTCCATTATTACAGTATCTTAGCAAGTCATAGAATTTTTTAGGTACATGTCGTGAGGGCACCCTGCTAACCATAGAAGAGACTGAGACATACAAAAATGTGACTACAAAAGCAGGAGAATAAAACCAGGCTTTCGGCCTCTGCACTTCCTGTCCTCATTAAACATTTGTCCTTTTTTGAGGAATGAAACATAAAACAATGGAGGATGACCTATGAAGAAATGGATAATTTTACTCTTTAACTGAAATGATTCTAACATGATGATAGGGGAATATACTGATCAAACAGGTTAGATAGATACACAAGCTTCCATAAGTTGGTAAGAATTAAAATAGTTTAGTAGCATAGCTGCAGCTGTGTCCGCGGCATGGGAGATTGCCTCATCTCTCAAAACCCTAGAGGCAAGCTTCCATAAGAAGCAGGAGATCACATTAGGTGGTTACGAAGATGAAAATATTCATAGCAGATGATGAGACAATCAACCACAGCAATACTGATGTGTTTTATGATGGAAGGGCACCACCCTTGGTCCCCTTGAAGTATATATTAATATTTTTCAACATCTGCTACCCATCTTCTTGATGGTAGGATATAAACGGCTACTGGCTACACCTACATCTTAAGGGCCACTGTGAACTGCGCTTTTGCACTATTTTCTCCAAAGTTATTCTTGGGTATCTGTAGTTAAAACCATCTGAGAAAGCTACAGACTAGAGGCATCTGAGAAACACAGGCAATTAAAACAGTGATTACATAATATGAGCCATAGTGATGACTATGGAATTTTGGCAAACAAATATGCACCTTAAAAATTCTTCCTCTCTCCTCTTTTTTTTTGTAGTAATTCTTCAATGGATCTCTAATAGTTGATGATCAATGAAAGAAAAATCTTCCTATATTCTATTATTGACATTCATAAAAATACACCCCAGAACATTAGAATGACTTTGCCATGTCAGTCTTTGAGTAATTTTAGAGGGTGCTGACAGTGCTCAGTCTTCAAGGTTTGTTAGGAACCAGCAAGATGTATGGGACTAGATTTAGCACCTAAAGATGCAGATAGATACTCATTAGAATTTCCATAAGTAACTGTGTGCTTAACTCACACAGTTTCTCATGAATTAATTATCTGATTATCAAAGGAAATCTCAGTAGTTGCTTACCCCTTAAGGCCTTCCCAAGGCTGCAATTCCAGACATAAGTCTTGATGACAGAAGGCCTATAGCTGTCATGTTTTGTGGAAAAAAAAAGGTTTTGGACTTGAGAAATGTAATGTTCTGCTGCCAATTATATACCCTGTCTGAGTTGCTGACAGTTTCCTTTCCTTTCACATTTAGGCAACATCTCTGGTCACAGCAAATGAAGCAAAGGCCTCAGGAAAGAAACAGAAAAATGTGTTTTGAGGGAAAAAAGAAGTGAAGCTCTGAGCCAACTCTCTGATGCCTGGTCTATTGAGAAGATTTAGACAGAATCTCCTGGGTCTAATTTATGATGGAATTTTCTAGGCCAGAAGGAATTTCTGAAGATCATCATCTACATAAAGTGTTACAAACAAAAGAAAGCAGGAATCATGAGTATAAAATAGTGTATTTACTTTCTTTCTACTTTTCAGACTACTGATGGTGATTCTTTACCATATAGGAGAGCTATAGCACTGCTGGAAGGAATAGCTGGAGACAACAGGGGGAAAAAATAGGCAGAGAACTGAAAGCACACTAAAATTTAGAGCTATAAAACATAGTAGAGGAAAAAACACTGGAAGGCAGAAGAAGATTAAGGCACATAATTAGTAATACTCTATTAAATGAAAACATCATAATATTTAAAAAGCAGTGGTAGGTCCATGAAGTTGGGTTTCTATGCTTACTAAGCATATTTTGAGAAGAGAAAGAACTTGCCTACTGCATATTTGTGTGTAGATATGGAGTGTTGCTTGGAGGAGTGAGATTTCCTTCCTTTGAAAGATTTTGCTCCTTCAGCCTTGGATCTAATGAGAGCCAAATGGTTCCTGGATGTAATTACTTCATAAGGTCTGTTGAAAAGACATTGGAACTTTCACCTGCTGTAATCTTAGCTCAAATACATCTTACAATGAGGAGGAAGAGTGCAGCATCCTAGAGCTTTCTGGAATGAAATCTTTCAATTTATAGATAATAAATCACTTAAAGCTGAAAACCACATTTAAGTAACACCTCATTGAGCCTTTTTAAAAACATTTTCTCTTGGTCTACCACATGTATAAATAGAGTTGAATAAAAATGATTTGTCTTGTTGATAATGAAACTAAAAGCACCAGTAGCAGGATAATATATGCTTTCAGAAAAATCAGGTTAATGTTCTTTAAAATACTTCCACTTGTTCAGGCAATGGAAAGATGTGTCTTTTGTTTGTTATACCGGAGGAAGGAAATATTAAAGGAGAAAATTTTCTACATGTATTAAAGGACAGATTTATTGGCTAATGGGGTAAAGGACTACGTGTTTGAAGAAGCACTTTCAGGAAAATGCGGCCATGGTGAAAGGTGGTAATGTCTTACTCATTGGGACTTACTGGTTTAGATATCCCAGGATTAAATCCTTAATGCTATAATTAAATGCAGAGGGCCATAACATATATGCCAGGGTAAATCCTGTCTTTTTATTTTTCTCTGTTTTCTATTTTTTTGTCCCCCCCAGGCTATTCTATGCTTAATTTTTCTTCCAAAGTTGCTTTTTAGAAGTTGTATTCACAGCCAAGCTCACCTTTCCAGGAAAGGCTTGAACTAAGGATTATTAAAGTGCAAAATTGTAAGTGCCGATGAAAATTAAAAGCTAGTAAATCAATTACAACTGTGAGAGAGACACAGGGGAGGCTGCTTCTTCCAAGAATAAGGCAAATTGTTTTGATGGAAGTGTCTGCAACAGCAAAAGCTTCTCACCTGTGCCTTGTTCCCCTATAAAAGCACTTCTGTTTGAAAACAAAACCTCTGACAAGCTAGAAAATGTTAGAGAAGAAATCATATTATGAGAGGTATAAGATGGGAAGACTGATGGGAAGAAATAGCTCTGAGGAAAACCTTTCCTCCACTATCCCACACTGCATCCAAGTTGTGTGATAGTATTTTGGTTGCTTTCTTTTACAGACATCCCAAAGTTTATTCATATGAAAAATTCTCTGTAGACAGGTAACCACAACCCATGTCTCAGAGATGCCCTAACGTCTTGTGAATATATTGAGAAAAAAAGTCCGATTCTTATTTCAAATTATCTTGCACAGGTTTCTGGTCTTCACAATAAAAAGATCATACTGTAAATTAAAAAAAAAAATCCCAAAAAGTCTTTCAACAAGGACATCTTGCTGCATTTTCCTTTAGGATAAACTCTGAGATAATGTGGTATAATAGGGTTGGAGAGCCAAATAATTGCTCAGGTATTTTTGGGAATGCACATCTCTCTCACATTTCTTGCTTCTGAAATTTAAGAAATATTCATGGTTATTTTTCCATGTCAGAGCATAATGAGGCATTTGGCTCAGCCAAGACTTTTAGGAAATTAGACTGAAAAGTAATGAGCCATACTTAAGACACAAGGCACACCAGCAACACTCATTAGAAGGAAGTCAGACCTTTTCCTTGTAGATTCAAGGTACACAACAGATCAAAACAACAACATCACCCAGCTGCCTTCCTTCTGACATTTTTCAAGCTGCTTCATCGTGCAGTAAGTCTAACATTAATTGTGTGTAAATCCATGCAAGAATGCTAATTAAAACAATGTACCTATCACATGCACTTATGCCTTACAGGCAGCGAGAACACAACAGACAGCTGCTGTTCAAAGTCAGTGTGTGGGAGGATAAGAGGTAATTGACCCTGCAGTTGTCAGGCTAATTCTCAAAAGGAAATCTCTTGCACAACTGGTCTTTCGTCTGCTCTTGCATAAAAAACAACTGTACTAGAAGCATTCTATTTATAAAATCTATTTGTATACTATCATGGAGACTAATTACTTAAATAAGGAGTTCCACGAGCACAGGAAATAAGGAAGTCTTGTGCTCCATATATTTCTGCTGCATGCCTGACTGACTTCAGAGTCTAAGAAAGCACAGGCTCCATTTGAGACTTTTCCTGTGTCTGGGACCTGCTTAAAGACTCTTCCCATGTGGGAGATACATGAACATGAACATCTCTTTTCCTCCATTAGGCATAATGCATAGATTCTCTTGCTATGGCTGGTCATCCATTTTCACAAAACAGGTAGAAACTTAATTATCTGTGATACTTCTACTCCCCTATTGAATTCCTTTAACAAAGTATTGGTTTCACAGGGAGGAGAAAGGAAGTGCAAAATTAGGAATACACATGGACAGGCACACTGACAGCAAAAGCTTCGCATTGCCATAGTCAAGTTAAAAACTCCATATGATGATGTCAGATAAAATAATTTTCTTTACATACATGAGACTGTTGATTTTACTCTAAGGGTTAAAAAAAAATTATAGTTTTCTGTAATAAGCAAACCCACAAAATCCTGCAGGAACCCACAAAAACTTAATTGTACTCCATGTACAGAAGGAAACATATAACCCTTGATATGCTAGTTGGGTGGCTTTTAATATCCATTATTGCCTGACACAGGAAGAAATAATGTTACACTCCTCAAAGGCTTCCTCCAAGTAGCACAAGATGATTTCCAGTTACTGCACGTTGATCTCTAAGCCACAGCATTTGGATTCAAACATGAATCTGAGCTCCCTAAAGGTGCTCATGCCTGAGGTCTTAGTTTGATTTATTACAAAGATAAAATGACCACCTACATGTATTTATCTAGATCCCAGTCTAAATTTTATACTTAAAAGTGGGTAAAGTTTTGGGTTAAGATTAGCAAGAAAAAAAAATCTTGGTCAAATCAAAGTTAAAGTATTCAAATACTTGTCATTTAGCTTAAGGGAAAAATTCAGAGCATTTTCTGGAATGTAGACAGGGGCTGCTCAGTAAAATTAATAGAAGAGTTGAGCCTAACCCTTTGGCTGAAAGTCTCAATCAATGCTTGCTTGCTAAAAAAAAAAAAAAAAAAATAAAATCCTTTCCCTTTTTCCTTTTAATTAAAAAAAACCCAAAGCAACAAAACCTCATCATAAAATTATAGGGCTACATCCCAAGGCAATTAATATCTACTCCTGCCGACTGACACCCCTTGCCTCTACCACATCTTGAAAAGGCCAGGACATATTTCCATGAAAAGAATTTAAAAAAACCTTCAGGCTTATGTATGCAAGTACTTATAGCTGATAAGTAGTATATTTTGTCGGAACACTGGATACCTTCTAGAATACTTGAAGGTAATGTGATTTAATAATAATGTAATTGATAAGGAATATAATTTAAATTCATTAACATAGTTCCGTTTAGACATTTCCCAAAGACATGCTCAATGATACAAATCCATGCAACACTTACCTACTTTTTCTATTATTCCCCTAAAGGTAGTTTACATTTTTATGTTAGAGCATGAAAGGAAAAGCATATCAGTTATACCATGTGCTATATACAGTGATGCAGCTGTTCATCCCTCAGCTGCTGTTAGGAGCACTTTCCTCTTAATCGGGCAGTTGCTTCTAGTGACAGAGTCACCTCCCCACTGTAAGAGCTGAATATCTTTTATATTAGCCCAAAGGCTAATAGCTAGATTAGATTTTTAACTCACATGGCTCCCCTAATTCATGGTGTCAAGTGGTGTTTCTGCCCTTATCTTTAAAGCATTGGATCTCAGATTTAAAAGAAATTGCAACTTTCATGTTTCTAAAAGGCTGTTTTACTTCTGATTCATTTAAAAGTTTGGATTTGAAGTGTAGAAACAGTCATTACAATCTATTACATGCTCGAATATTACTAATCCTTATTTTATGCTGATTTTATAATATACTTGAGACTCAAACGTATGTCATTATTCAGTGCTCCTAGGTGTCTTAATACAGTGATATACTTACACAGAGGAAGAACAGAGTCGTTTAGCAAGGTGAGACTGAACTGTTGATAGACTGAACTTGTTTAATTAAGGCATCAAAAAACTCTTGATCCTGACCTCTTGTGTTTTTGTGATAGAGCTCAGATATTCTGTCCTCTTCTTGAGTACCATGCATTAGAAACACAAAGGAACAAAGAGATTCCTGGTAAACAAAGGGAGGAAAGGAATCAATCCACTTTGGGTGGATTTTCAGTCTCATTACTACTAAATAGTAGAGTATTTTTTATATCTTGAATTTAGAATATGGCCAAGGCTGAGTTAAATGGTGCGTTACTTATTCCTGATTTTCGAAGTAGCTGCAGCAAGTGAAAACCATTTTAAGGCTCCTGTAAACTCCTAGGAAACTAGTTTGGTCTATAGATACTGAGAGATTAGGCAAGTTAAAGCCACCTGGTTTCCCCTCATTTTGCAATTTCATTAATCGTTCCTTGAATGGAGTAGAAAAAGGGGTTTGTATCTGTATTCTAAAGGAAAAGAAAACACAAGTGGAAGAGAAGACTCAGTCTTGGCATGACTATATCAGCCCATAAAGTGATATGAAACAGGATAATATGTCAATATAGCTTCAAAGTAGAAGCCAGAAATCAGCAATCCAACTGGTATATACATTCAGATAGTAAGGGGGAGGAGGGAGGAAAGATCTTCTGCTCATAAGAAGAAGGAGACTGTAGAGACCTGTGCCTTTGAGAAACAGCTGTGTGGTCTGATTTCATCTCTCATTCAAAACAGAAATGGAAGTTTTCCTAAGTACATGGAGAAAAAGTCATCCAGAGAACTATGTTTTATGACATCCCATTATACGCTACAGAAAGACTCAATGATTTGTAATGAAACTCTCTGCCACGTTGAAGTAACTACATGAATTGCTCTTTACCTTTTGGACAGATTTCCAACTGTCCTTTATGGCTTAATATTAAAAACTTAATGGAAAACACAACATTTGCAGCTGAGGAGAACACTTTCCAGTGAAATACTACTCTTCCCTTCTTTTTTGAGAATATCTGTATGTGAAAAGGAGCCCGCTATCCTCTTGGGTAGCTGGTGTTAGAAGACTGATCTATTGGGATAGTAAGGGCCTGCTGAATATTACTAATTAGCCTAAGCCACATGAGTTTCTCTTTCTCATCTACCTTATGCCTCAGAACCTATGGCAAAGCAGTGAAACATATATAAAACAAAAAGATTCCCTGGATGGGATCTGGGGTCCGAAAGAAACTTCTAGGCAAAACTGAATGTACATTTGGCAAAAAATTAAAGACAAGGCAGTCTGAAGCTGGAGTTATTAGATCTGAGGAAATTCTAGCATTGCCATAAACTACATAAACTAATTTGGCCTATTAACCCAATTGGGAAAAAAAAAAAAAAAAAAAAAAAAGAGAAACTCACTGAAACTGTCTGGCCCAGTTGAGAATAAGATTTTAATTCCAGTTAGTAGCCAATTAACATAAAAACATTTCAGGTGACTTAAAACTCTTCAAATGACTACTCAGGTTAAGACAATAATAATAGGAGAATAAAAAATGTGGTATGGGGTAAAGGAGAGGGCCTGTGGAATAAATCATTGAGCCAATGGAGTGGGGCAGTACTTCTCAAATACACATGCTCACTCTCTAGAGGACTTTTCTGAGATATAGTAAACTGGGGTTCAGTATCCCTTTCCTCTCAGTTCACAACTGGCAATTAAACGTCTCTTACATTTCAGATTTATGTTCAAAACACTTGTTTATAGGCCTTCTTGTAAACTATTTGACTAGTGAATGGCCCAGAAGGAGGAAGCAGATTCTACTAAGAGTTAGATACCCAGGATAGCTTAGGTAGAAAGGTCATTTGGATCTTTGCTTCTAGGCTCCTAGTTAAATACATACAAGTCTACTCAAACTATCTGTTCCATGAGTCCATGACTGAAAAAGAACAAAAAATAATTCTACACTATTTCTATTTCTGGATGGCTCAATTTAATTTTCCAATGTTTATTTGTGGTTTCACCACCAAACTGAAACATCAGCTACTTGTAATACTTTGGTCTTTATTGGTAGTTTAATCGTAATCACTCATCTTGAGAAAAAAGCTTTTCTCTAAATAAGGCTGCATCAGGATGCATGAAAGACTTTGCCTTTAGTTACTTGTCAACAGCCAACATAAATTAGATGACTTCCAAGGCTGGTGTGAACAGTGCTTAAATGTTTTTTCTTGGCTGCAGATGTCAGCAGTGTACTTCAATTAGTAAACTTTGGAAATCACATTTTTTTAAAAGGATTTTTTAAAAAAATTTTGATCTCATAAGAGAGGATCCATATTTTAAACACTATTGTTTTGAACTATGGACTTAGATTTTGGAAAATGATTGTAACAAGACATGATTTGTGACAACAGGCCTGTTCATTCATAGATTTTAAAAGTACATTTGCCACAAGGTGGCAAACTATGTCTACAGGTGTAAATGGAAAACAAGATTGTAGAGGTGTCAAGACATCTCTGAAACCCTTTTATGCCCTTTGCTTAAGTAGAAAACAGTATCTTATTGATACCTGATGTATCACTCCTATGTGTGGAAGGAAATCTTGTTCTTATGAAACAAGATAGCATGCAGAGTGGGAAAGAGGCATTCATCATGCCAATGCTTTTCACTCATAACATGTTCATTTAAACAAACCTTCCATATCTTCCTGACAAAATACTCTAAATTGCATAAGAAAAAAGTCTATGGAAACAGCACTAAACTTGTGAATAATAATTAACATAGTTATAAGTTTGGTGGAACTTAGTTTTGCTTTGGAGTCAAAACTTTTCCAACCTAACAGGGTATTTTGAATGATCTTCTGTAGATATTGGATTTGTATGACATAAAAAAGCACAGAAAGACTCCTTATAAAAATGTCTTTTAAAAGACAGAAAGAAAGAAGCTAAGGAATGAACTAACCTCCATAGCTAGATGATGCTACAATATGTATGTTACAAAGATAAACATAAAGGTACAAGTTAATTTAATTTCTCTGTGTGTGTAACAATAATAACAATGAGTGTTTAATAAGTGTAGAGTTCCTTATGGAGAAATCTGCAAGATGGGACGAATTCCGGACAGATTCCATTTCTGCGTTTTATTGCTTAACTGCAACTGTATTTAGTAGCCCAGTGATTGATAACTTTCTGATTGTAACCATGTAGATTGACTCATGCAAGCATAAATAGTGATGCAGATAAGCCACTGTTCTGAATCCAATAAAAGTGTAGTTTAAAGAAAACTTGCTGGTATTTTATCAAGGGATAACTAAAATTCCTTAGGTGACACATCGGGTATTCTAAAAAAGCAAGTCAACCAAAAAAAAAAAGAAAAATCAGCAATTTTTCAGTCACTTTTGTGAGGGCAGATGATTCATAGTAGGATTGTTAGGACATTAATAAGGAAAACTAGAATGTGGATGGAAAGGAAAAAAATGACTCTTGGAGCCTAACTTTTAGGTGAGGGTCTTACAGTACCTCTTCAGAGGTATCGAAGGAAAAGTCTGAGACCATTATTCCTTCCCCTTCTGAGATTCTACACCTAGGCTTTTTTCCTATCAGAACAGTCACATTGTATGAAAATGCTTTTTGAGCAATCCAAAGTGAGCACCTAAGGGAGCAAGCCCTGAACTAACAGGAGTCACATCAGGCTGCCCTCTCAATATGGAGTTAAGTGACAGACTTGCTTTAATGACTCTACAAATGATCCATGCAGAAGGCGTCTTTAAATAGTTGTTGACAGCTAGTGGATCTTTCCTTCTCAATTTTGAGGCATTCCAGGGCTAATGGTAAAAACAGGGGAAAGAAAGTGTATTCATTCCACAGAGACTCTTTCTTTATATGCCACGTCAAAACTTCATAAAATGTACAAACCCTCACTGACACTAAGGAGTTAAGGTCTAGGGTTAAATCCAGCTTTGGGTCTTTCAGACTTTGCACTTAATAGAAGTCTTAAAACTTAAAAATAATTAACTCAGCAATGGATTAGTGTCATCATACTGTTGATAGAGATCCACAGTCCTCCTTGCAAAGACAAGTTTGATTTACTACGTGAATGTATTTCAGTAAGGAAGAGTTTACCCTGTGACACAGATTTTCAGACTGAATTGCCTAAAACTCTTGCCTCTGCCTATAGAGTTTGGTGGCTAAAAACCCCAGTGTCCTAATAGTTGACAGATACTGATTTATTGCTCTAAACAGTTGTGCAACACATCTGCAAAAAAAAAGACAGCTGAGTGAAAGAATCCTTAACTACTGATGAGCAGCTTATTGGTGCCAGCAGGCATGGGTTGCTGTGGTAGACTATAATCACAATAAAATCAATAAAGTCTGAAACCCAGGACAGGACCTCTGCTCAAGATGAGCAGTAAGGCACCAATGTAAGACAATGGGGCATATGGCTGGAATGAGACTTCATCTCTAAATATGAATTGCAGTAATCAAGTTGACAGGTAGCAAATACATGTGTTAGAAGGAATGCAATGTCCTGGTCAACTGCAGATGAACGTTTTCCACTTTAGTGTGTCATTAGGCTTATATAACCAATGATGTGCCCTGGCTCTAGTTTTGGGATGTTTTGCTTGTCATCTAGATGCAGCTAGCACTGAGCAGCAGCTGGTGCCATTAATCTGTGAGAGAGCACATAGGACAATATGTTGTGCATAATAAGGTGGAAACAAGTGAGATTGCTGGGCTAATAGAAAGTTAATAGTTCATTGTTCAGAAGAAAAGCACCAGCAGGAAAAGGTACCAAATCTGAGGAAAAAAGGTAGGCTCAGATGGTGGTAAATCAGCAATACTGAGAATCGGTTTGTTTCAAAGAACTGCAGAACTTATCTAACACTTCTGCACTTCACTGATGGCAATGTGGCCAGCAGATGCCCATCCGCCAACTGCACTGCTGTACATGAATATATCAGCTTCAATCTTGCCATATTATCTTCATCTATCTCAGGGTAAGCCATAGCTTTTCCTCGCAACATACTTGTCCCAGCCCTTGCCTATATGTTGCAAGCTAATAAATAATTGTGGTGCACCTGTGTGGTAAACGGACCTGGTATTTTGAAGTGTTCTGCCTGATCCTGCTCTCAAGTCTCCACACTTGACAAAAGAAGCTAAAATGAAAGTGTCCCAAAAATTTAGGAGATTTGAAAGTTATGACATATATGCAAGATTACTGTGATCTTGATGAAGTTAAACAGATAGATAGATGCTTTGAGACCTTGTTTCTTGTAAAACTTCAGTTTTGCTTTTCTTTAGTTTTAGCTACTCTCTATTTATTTTTTTGGCTGCATATATATATTTTGATAGATATAAAGTTACATCCTTTCAATTCTATTTCTCCCTGATTATCATCACAGAGATTTTCTTGGACAGCATCTGATGCTTGTCTTTTTGTGCAAATGTGACTTATTGTTTAAATAGAACACTGCTGGTTCCATCGTTTTAATGATTTTTTTAAAATTAAGAATCTTCTTTCAAACCTTCCAGTCACACCACTTTCATTAGTTTACTTTGTATTTACAGATCAATATATCAAGGGTAATCAATATATAAAGGCTAATATGGACCAGCATCCATGTGACTGACATTGAGGCTCAAATTACAGTTCTTCCAAAATGCTTGATGTTCCCCCTAGTTCTAACAGTTTTTGTCATATTCAAATGTTATTGTTAACAAAAAGCATTAAGCTGAGGCTTCAAAATTTTTACAAGTTATTCTTTCATTTCAGCTAACTTACTTATGCCAAATAACTGTCCAGGAGTAAGTACATGTTGAAAGAGAAGAATGTGCACTGGGCGGAAGATCTGCCTCATGTTCAGTTCATTATGGGCAGCAACCCATCAATCAGGCACAGCCCTTGAGAAGGCCTTCAAAGTAGACAAACTAAGTACCAGGCACACCCAAGACCTGGACTTCCAGCACAGAATTTCTTTTCCTAAAAAATATAAAATAGTGTATGTATCTGCAAAAAAAAAAAAAAAAAAAAAAAAAATTCAAACAGTTGCATATTAAGATTGTAACTATAACATTGAGAGAAATAAGAAACGTGAAGATGTCTACTATAAAGAAGTCCAGATAAATTCAGCTATTAGAATCCTTTTTCTATTTCTATTATTTGTATTTCTTTACAGTAATTTCTCTTCTATATCTGTAACAGGAATGTGTTATTAGCTGAATTAATAATAATATCGTGTTCTCATACACTTTTTTCCCTTGTTAGAGCTACATACAACAACTTTCAGAAGGTACAACCATTGATGCACTTTTTGCAAAGATGAAGAATATTGGAAATTCCTTTTTGTGGAAATATTTCTTAGAAAATACATGAACTCACAGTTATCTCTTCTCTTCACAACAGCTCTGCCCAGTCCATTGACCAAATCTATAGGAAAATTTAACACCTTTTATTAAAGCAGCAGGTAAAGCTACTGGAAGAATAATCTTGCTAGTTTAGAGGAAGTCTTTCTCTAGGTTGACAGTGAACAACCTGACGGAATAAAGTTGGTGTTTGCTTAGAGAAAATAAGCTTGTTTTGCATTTAGCTGAATTTAACAGGAATATAAGTGATCTTAAATTCCTGTACCCCCAATCTCAGAAATAATTGGAGCCCGAGATAAAGAATAAAATAAGTTAATACAGATGTATACACCTTCTAAAAGGTACTTAGGCATTTTGTCTGTGAAATACAGGTACCCATTTTCAGAACTGGCTGATATCACTCAGGTTATTTTGTCAGGTAATATATAGGAAAACTTGTAGTTATTTAGATAATGCTCAAGGTCTAAATTGATCCTTCACCTCAAAACTACTTGAAAATTATTTCTTGGGGTTGATTTTCAGTGGATAAGTGATTAATAAATCAAGACGCTAAGCACTACCAGCTCCTACAAAAGTTAGAAATGCCTCAGTGCCACACCTCCTAGACAAAAGTGTCCATTATTCCACTTCAAGGCTTCTGCTTTATTTCTGTGTTTTAAACAATGCTGGAATTTTATTGCTTTTGGTGAGCGGTGAACATGTCTTTGATATAACACAGTCCCTAATTTTGCACACAAAAGGGAATTTGACATGAAAATTGTAGTATCTTTGGATCAGTTCTTAGGAAAACCAGAGGAGTATTAGACTTATTTTTTTTTTGTTTGTTTTCTCTACCAATTATATATCTAAATCCTTTCATGAAGAATGTCTTGACAGAACAGAATAGATAAGAAAAATTCATTCTCTGTACAGTGGTTGGAGATTATAAAATACCTTAGTATCAGAGTTTAGAACCACAAAATCATATCCTTTGTTAACACTGGGGAAGTAGTATTTTCCCTTTCATTCATAAACTGATGATCTTCAGGGAACAGACTATTTAAGAAATATAGAAGAAAAGTGAAATCCTCTCAAAAATTCTGCAGAGCAAGTTCCTGACAAAGACCAAACATTGATGGATAGTACTTTCTGAACTGTGGCTCAAGATTCACTGTTCTGTGGTCTGGAGCTCATGATCAGAATACTGTTTAGAAGCTTTTTAAATAATATTTTCAGTTAAGGGAGCAGATAAGAGAATATGATGCTGCAGGGCAAAAAATAGGAGACAACTCATTGCTTTCATGTTTACTGAACTGCTGTTTTGAATCATGTATTAGTCTTTTTCTAACTTATTAGATTAAAAGAGTTTCATTTTAATTTATTACAAATAGAAATTCAAGTAATAACATTAACTTCAGCTCTAGAGTTAGTCTTATAAATAAGATCAGGAGACTGTTATGCTTACTAGATATAATTAATACAAATGGAGAGAATTCTTGCCCCAAAATGTTTGAAATAGGAGATGAGAGAAATATTTTGGTGCAGTACTGAAGAACATGTTTTGGTGTTCAGACACATAGCTCTAAGACAACCCATGCACAATCACTTTGCATTTACTGGGGGCTGAGGATTTATTAATGATTGTGCACTGCACCTAAGTAATCCTTTATGTCTTCATATCAGGGAGCACTAGCTGGAACACTTTAGTTAGGGACATATCTGTTCTTCAGCGTACTTGCGAACTCAAGGGACATCATTGTGTAGAGAGAAATTGTGAAGCCTGTACAGTTTAGTGTACTTCAGAAAATTGTGTTTCTCTGTGTTCCCCCAAACTAGATGAGTGAAATAGAGAGAAAAACTAAATGACACAGAAGGCAGCCCTGTTTCTGAAGAAAGAAGTGTTGGAGATCATCTTTTGTGGAAAAAATCTCATGTTTATTCTGGATGTAGAAAGGGTACTGTTGCTGCGTGCTTCCCTTCATATAGAGCCAAGGGTGCCTAAGCAGGTGCTTAAAGAGGTGTTAACCAAAGCTAAGAAGGGGCTGACCAACTGCAGAAAGGTAGGTGACAGCTGACTGAGAAATAGTAACACAATGAAGAAGTGTATGCAGGTTCCTCTTCCCCCAAGCAATCTGAAGACATGTCTGTGACTTGTTCACACATCTTTGGCAGTGGAACAGTAATCAGACACTGTATCAGATCAGAATACCAATGGAGAATGTAAAAGAGTACCAATAAGGGTCAGATAGGTGTACCTAGATGAAGAAGGCAAACCTGAAATAGGGTCATCATGGAACAGCTGTCGGAAGAATGAACAAATGTTCCAATATTATTCCTGTTTCACTTACACACATTTTAAAAGGAAATTAATATATATTGAAATATTATATCCAGAGTGGTTTTAGTGGGGAAATGGGAGAAAAGGGCAGGCAATATTGTCTCATTCAGAGTAATATCAGGAATATTAAGTTAGGGATATGTGCAGTCATGAACAAATTGGTTTCATATCTGTTGAAGTATGTGTCTTGTGACTTCCCTGCTTAAAGGAATTAAACATTTGTTTTGAACTCACATAGCCATGTAGAGTTTTCTTCTGATTTGAGACTGAAAATATTATGTTGCCATGGTTGCTAGCCTCAGATACTCCAAGAGTTTTTCAGTACAATTTCAACAAAAGCATGAAAGATGAGTGTTTCTTATAATTATTATTTTTTTCAAAGAAGAGTCTGTTTGTGGCAGGTACAGACGTAGTCACTCAGCTGTTCTCTCCAGCAACAGAAGCAGTGTTATACTGTTGAGATGAGGTGTAAATTCCAGAGAGGTGTGGCTCAAGACCCATATCTGCTTTTCAAAAGTTCAAGTCAGCAATGGAAAACAAATTAAGTCTACTAAACTCCAAAACAACTAAAAGATGTAAGGAGAAGCAGCAAGCTACCCAGCTCTGTGTAAACATCTTTTAGGGTACTGGACTTAGATGCAGAAAAGATATGCAAAGCCTCAAAGGACTTTTCAAAATCATTGTCTATATTTCAAAGACAGAAGAAGGTGAAGGGCCATATCCAAATTCCGCTGAGGTCATTGGAAAGTCTCGTGTTTACTTTGATGAGGTTAGATCTAGCCATAAAAACCAAGCTGGTTTCCTCATATTACATGACAAATATTGCTCAAGAGAAAGGAAAAGTACACATAGACTCAGATGTGTAGGCCATGCTTGGCCAGCAGGCATGGAATACATTGCTGATGATGGTCCTGGGCAGATGGCTGGTTTGGATGACTGAAAATTATTAGATTTCCACTAGCCCACAAAAAATCAAAAGATATCTGAGGTAACAGTCTAGGTACTGCTCCTGGATCATCGTGGTTCCTACCCCAGGCATTAAAGGATTTGTCTTTTAAATGATTTTGGAAAATAAAGATTTTTTTCTACAGAGAACATCTGAAACGAGTCATCTGGGGTCTTCCTAACTTGCTGCATTTACTCCAGAGGTACCCTGACCTAAAGCCTGTCCTCTAGCTCAGGGGCTAGCTAAGAAACGTAGAGTTTCGGAGAGCAGCTATGGCTTCTTCACCTGCTGTAAATGTCCCAAAAAGTCATAACTGAGTTCAGGGGGCTTCTTGTGCCAGCTGTTGCTGATGTTTGTCCCTCCCATCTGGTATGACCTGCCTCTCCCTCTGTTAGATAGCTCCTTTCCCTCTCATCCAGGTTTCTTAATCAATTCCACCCACTTCTGCACAACCTTTCCTTTCCCACGAGCAAAGCAATCTAACTTAATGCTTTTTTTTTGTTGAACAGTAAAAGCAAATGTTTTCAAATTTGCCTTTATCTGGAACCACGACAACTGAAGGTTGACTAAAAAAAAAAAAAAAAGCGTTTTCTCTTGCTGAGCAAAGCATAAAAAACCTTGCCATCTTTCACAGTTGAAAGACATAACAAAAAATTTTCCCTAAATTTAGAATTGTGCTAGATAGTCTCCAGTTGAAGGAAAAGAGGTGGTTCTGTTTTCTAACATTGGCTATTGCATGAGTACAATGACTATGACCATAGTTAGGTCTAATTGACAGGAAAGCAGATAGTTTTCAAGAAGGGATAATCTGAAAAAGGAGTCCCAAGTTAATAGGCAAAAGGAGTTCTAGCAATGGGAAAGGAGAAAATCTAATGAGCAACAAGCAGAGGAATATTTGAAAAATATGTTTAAGAGCTGAGAAGAAGGGTGGGGTTGGGTGAACTAGTGGGAGTAAACTCTTCCGTTATCAGCCAAAAAGAAAACTTTGAAGTTACCTTCAAAAGCTGTTTCCAATGTTTCCTTTTTCTTATTATCAGCAAGTCTTGGTAGAAAAGAAACATGAACTTTTTAATGGAGAAAGAGTAAAATGATAGCCTGATATCATTTGTATAAACGATGACTGCAGTATAATACTGCTACGGTCAACAGTAAAGCTGATGTCTTTAAGCCAGCTAAATCATGAAATGTTTATCTAACTTTCAAGACCCCTACAACTATCATCATTTCTTTTTGTGATTTCTCTTACCATTCCTTTTCCTTAGATGTCCTGTTGATGTTTCAGGGTTGACTTTAATGTTCTCCCAAAGGAAATATCTGAAAGATTCAATATGGTTTCTTCTTTAGAAGCCAAGAATGTCTTAGGTCTTTCAACATTTTTTGCGTGGAAGTAGGAATAAATGACATGTGGAGACTGCTTCATATCGCTGTTAACAATTTGACATTACTTTCCTGACATACTTTATTTATATATGAATCACATTTTAAATAAAGATACATCTCCTATAAAGGACATTTATGTGTGATATTCACTATTTGCCAACAGCTGTAGATTGTGAACCTTGGAACATATTTAGATCATGCTACTAGAGCCATAGGTATTATTTGGTTTTTCTAAGCTTGCTCTGCATCTGATTGGCAAAGTTCCAGGCTGTTTTCAAAAGTAGAAGCTTAATAAAAAAAAATGTAAAGTACACAGTTTTGACTTCATTTCTTTCTTATGTTCTCGGGGCAGTTATGCACGCTGGTGTTAATGAGCAGTTGAATAGATACACAAGAGAACGTTGGTGACAAAATAGGTAAGAAGTTTGCTTTCCTGATCAATCCCGCAGCAGTCAGTAATATATCCCAGGGGACAGGTTCATTACATGTGAATTTGATCAAGCTGCTGTTAAAGCTGGATTCTGGACAAACTGAACTGTTTGTTGAGTGAACCATTCAACATCAAAGAGAAGCTTACACATTATGCTATTTTCTCAGCTTCACCCAATCTCTTTGCTCTGAGGTATAGCCTTATTTACATGTACTCAAAACCAAATGAGAAAATGCAACAAAACTGGGATGTTTTCCCCAGTTAAAATGTACAAAAATGACTGGTTTATTTATTTTCTGAAATCTTCTGTCCATTATTCTAAATATTGAAGTGATAAATTCTTCTTTACTACTTTTTTTTTTTCCCCTTTCTCTTTACCAGCAGAGTATTTGACTGCTTGGACCTGGATGATGATTGTTCCAAGACAGCCTAGATTACTGTGATGGTACCATGTTTTGCTAATAACTAGTCTACTAATATTAACAGATGCAATGGAGAGAGCACTGATAGTTGCAAAATGTCTTCAAGAAACAAGGCAAATTACTGCAACTTGAGCTTCTTATTTGTAAATGTAGGGTTTTACAAAGAGCTGGGCTGGTTATTTTAGTCATGTTGTTCTTACTGTAGTGAGGATAGTGTACACATATTCTGAAATGTCTATGTTTTTACTGGCTTTATGAAGATCTACCTTTCTAGAACCCTACTAATATGGTTCCTTATGTTGAGTAAATTTAGCCTTTTCTTGATTTTTGCCAGATTTAGGGAGAACTTGTCCATTCTTCTGAATATTTTTCAGAGGAGCTGTGAAAAAACACAGGATGCTTTCAGTAGTTCAGTGTTTTAGCCCTTCTCTTTGCTTTCAATGAGGGCAAGATGCTATCCTGAATGTACTTAACAATCATGTTTTAGCTTACAGATTCAATCAAGGCAGCAATCTGGTTATGTCCCTGAAGTGCTGGGGACTGAATTGTGGGGCCCAAGTTGGAGTTGACCTGTGTATGAATTACAGCTTAGCAGAATGTTGTGTTTTTGCTGTTGGCTTCATGTTCCAGAGGCAGAACCTGTCCCACCTGTGTCTTTGTGGCTCTGCCCTCACCCAGGTGGTTGTGGTT